>JAJKFJ010021086.1:0-100968 GCA_027382625.1 Tetmemena sp. SeJ-2015
AGGAGGAAAAGAGGGGAGAGGGGAGGAGGGTGGGGGGAGGAGGAGGGGGAAGAGAAGAGGAGAGGAGGAGGAGGATGGGGGGAGGAGGTGGAGGAGAGAGGAGGAGAGGAAAGGAGGAGGAGGAGGATGAGGATGAGGAAGGGGGAGGATGAGAATCGGGAGGAGGAGGAACCTGAGGCATTATTGATCTATGAATTACTTCTTCTAACACTTGAGAGTGTGATATCTGAGGAGATTGCGCAATTGCTAAAAATTGAGAGGCGATATCTTATTAACTTATTGGATTGGCTTGCTATTTCCTTATAACTCTTTGGCAGTATAGATCATAAATTTTCCAAAGCCATTACCGATCATTAATTCTGGGTAGGTTCAATTTATTTTGATGTCTTCACTAGATTATGTTGTCCTAAAAAGCAGAAGAGCGATGAATTTTAAATCTACATCAGTCATTATTACCCTTCTAATCAAGATAAATATATAAAGAAAATTATATTGTTCTTTAATAACCTTAATCATGATATATCCTTCTAGATTTATTCAATATAAGCTATTTCAATTATCTTAAATACAACATATATTTGTGGATTAGTGGGTCACAAAAAACTTATCTTAATACTATATTTAATATTATTTAAATATAAAATAGAGAGTATTTATTCTTAAAGGCCAAATGTACTTTTTCATCTTTCATTTTTTTCTATAAAAATAATTAGTTTATTTTTTAGTTGTAATGAATAGAGGTTATGAAAACGTCGAGGAAAACCTTCACACCAGATTTTAAAATTACTAAAAAAATAAAATAAAAATCATTTATGAGAATATGACCACTTTTTAAAATTCAAGCGAGCCCTTCAATTTTCAAAACACTCAAAAGCATCTCTATAATTTTTCTTGCTATTCTCCTCTTCTTCATTAAAAAATTCCTATCCTTAAAGTCCAGATTAGCTTTTATGATTTGTCCTTTAAGTATTGTCAACAATATCCAATATACTTCTCCTGTAAAATTGATAATTAAATAATATGAATTTGTGACTATAAGATGTAATTGCATATGTAGAAAGAGTTAAATCGGTGTCTGCGTGTTGCATTAATGTTACCATTCCTATATTTAATTTCACTACATTGTCTTTTGGCTTGGTTGTTTTTTATAAAATATCTCATACTTTGTATCTAGTTATTTTTTGTAATAAACATTGCAGATTCTTGTTTCTTTTTTTTCTATAATAGCCATCTGCGGTAAGTCTTAAATATCCTACATTTGCAAGTAAGTGATTTCAAAAGGAATATACCAGAGAGCGAAAGATTCAAAGTACATTTACCATATGCAAAATAAATACAAATCGTGAATTCCTGAGGAACAAGTAAATTCCACTTCTATTCAATTGTTAGAAAATCCTGTAAGATTAAGAGATGCGGTTGCATTAATTGAAGATTTTATTTAATCTTTCCTTTCTATAAAAATAATCATCGATAATGATTGTGTGTGTGTTTTTAATTGGAAAATGTGTACACTAATTGTAGAATGAGGGTTGAAACTTTTGCTCTTGAGAAAATTCATTCCCCTAAACTTGTGATGCCAGTAGCAGAATGTTTTCCAAGATTGCAGAGTTTACTCAGCTTCATCTAATTGAGACCTTTATCTCCCTTCAATAGCTACTTGAATCTGCAAATTATCGACATTTTTAAATGACCTTGAGGTCAATGAACCCTTTTCTTGTCTCCTACGACTTCAAAGATCACACCATACATCTTCAGAAATTCTACCTTATTTGTTTATCTCATGATTTACTACTCCAACAATTTAATAAGGTGGTTGCATAATCTTGTATTTATCGCTGAGTTCTTTTTAATTGAAATGACGTCTTCGTTTCTATATCTACTTAGGAATAAAATAAATTGAAAATGCTGTCTAATCAAGTCACAAGTTTACAGAGAATTAATAATTAAATATATTAATAAAATGTTTTTATTATAGTTATGGTTTAATTTATAATTTATATTATTTTTTTCTCTCGAATCTTTCAATATCTGTAGTTTATTTTAAATTCCTCCTTACTAGCTTAACATCCTCCCTTTAAGCCATCTCGCTTTACTACTTCTTTCATTTTTTCTAAATGTTTGGTAGGAACATCCCCAACATTGTCTTCTCCGAATGACTCTTACATAAAAGATGGGTCTTAGGTGGCTCCTCCTTCCATTCATATCATGTCAAAGTTCAAGTAAATTTGCTAGAATTCCTATTTCCTAATCATATTTTAAATTTCTAACTCCACAAGGAGTCTCTTCTCCCAGATCCTCATTTTATCTACGTCTCCTCTTGATCTTTGTCCTCTTCTTCCTCATGTCTGCAATATTCTTCCCCTTCGTCCGCTCAAGAGACAAATCTCTGCTACTTTATTAATTTTTGTATTCACTCTTCCTCAGAACCAGTTTCATCTTCGATCTGTCAGCTCACTGGGTCCTGTGCAATTTTTTTAATGTTTCATCTTTCTCCTCACTCTACTCCTCTGTTCTCTAAACTAATACCTTTGCCTTCAGTAACTTCTTTGTCCTCTTATGCTTCTGAAGGGCTTCCTTCTCCTCCCGGCCTTGGCTCTCTTCAATATGTCTCAGCATTCCGCACACAGCCTACTCCACTTATTTCTCTCTGGAAACTAGCTTTAGTTCATTCTCATTAGCTTCTACTACTTCACATCCACTTTTCTCCTAAGGTGCATCTCTGCTATTTCATAAATTATCTTGGTCTGAATTTTCACTCCATTTTTGGCATAGTCTTTGTATTCTCTTTCTATTTCTGTTGTACTATTCTGATGACTATCTCTGGATTAAGCAATGTTTTAAAAAAGTGCTCTTGCCGTCCAAATCCTTCTCCCACAATCTTCTATCAGTACCATACCTATGTTATCACTTTTCTTCCCATTTTTAGAGTATTAGTCCCCTTTCTTGACTTTCTCTTTTGCTCCAAGGGCTGTCAAGATGAGAAATTTTATTGGCATTTATGCCGCCTATCTCCTTAGTTAATTTGAGATTCCTTAACACCCTCTCACTTTCTGATAGTATCCCACTTAACAGTGCTTGTGGCACTGTTGTGTCTGTACCTCATTTACCTTCTCTGTCAATTCAAGAATATATAATTTAAACTAGAATTTATATTGTCGTTTCCTCATAGTCTATCCACCTTCTTCATAAGCTTTGCTGTTTCCGTCTCTGCTTGCCATTCCATCAACCACCTCATTCTAAACTCTTCAACCTGACCTCTTTGAGGCCCAGGTACCTTCTCTTACCTCTGGTGGCTCGTAATAATTTCTGTCCCAAGCTTATTTAACTACTATTACTTTGGGTTGCTCATGTTCGTCTCAGAGTAGTTGCGGATAAGTTTTATTTATCTCCTGCACTTTCTCCGATATCGGAATTTAATTCTAGAATACTCTAAGATGTGCTAGTGTTTAAATTCTTGCTAATCCGCACCTAAAATGACAGAGTTTTGCCTCCTTCTCATCTTCTAGCTTAGCTATCTCAGTTCTATTGTTACATCTTTAGCGTATCTAGGAGTGAATTATTAATTTTATTAAGGCTTAAACTTATTTCAGCAATATATTTTTATCCTTATTGGTCCTAAAAATCTTCTTAGTGCAGCAGATATGATATTATTATTTTCTTATACCTCAAGAGCAAGCCATACTTATAAATTCAGCAGAGCTTGGTGCACCACCACATCACTCAAAAATTCCTAGACATTCTTCAAAGCTAAAGTCGCAGTCTTATTCTGCTTGATCTCAACTAATATTTTAGTTCAAAGTAAACCCTTATTAACTTAAATGAGAATAACTAAATGCAGGATTGTGAATTATTGAATGCTAACTTCCACACTCAGAATATAGATTTGATTGCAGGAATAATAGTTCTTGCATCTAGAATAATTTCCTTTCTTTTTAGAATAAATTATAAGTTCATCAATGATCAAATACATATAAGTGTGCTTATTTTAACAATGAGTAGATTCATTCTCTGTTTTATACAGTTCAACATTTCCGTAATTCTCTAAAACATAAATAAGCTAAATTCATTCTTCTTCATATGAGGACTAGTGACAAATATTCCCCTTCAATCATGCACCCTGGAACCACAAACCATAATACAATGCCTTTTATCAAACTATGTCTTATTACAAACGTACACCTAGTTATTATACCTGTTCTTTCAAGATGAATTTGTGAATTATGCAACCTCCTCCTTTAGTCCCTGATATGACTAACTGGTAAGGAATCTTTTATTTAATTTTGCTCATTAATAATTGAGTACTCACATTTTTTTCCAAAAGTGAAACATCAAAGTTAAACTGGACTTGATAAGCTTATGGACCTCATAAAATCCTTATAATAATTCAGTTTTTTACTTTCTGCGAGTTTCACCCATTCTTGACTTCATTTCCAATAAAATTAATATGCTCGAATAATTGAAATAGCATGCAATATTCTCATCCATTACTGCATTAGAATCCTCAAACACCCCCAAAATGATCAAGTGTAGAGAGCACAGTAACTAACGAATTATATTGCCAAAAATCAGAACCATCTTCTACAGCGTGATGAGTATTCCATACTTTATTAAGATTTTGAGTGTGAAGTAGCTTCTCGACAAAATCCTGTTCAAAGCTCTCTGAGACCATCTTTCATGCTGTCCACATAAATTTATGTATGGATCAATCTTGTAAAGGTCGCAGAGTAGGCCCTTATCAAGAACGTTGATAGTTGTGGAAATCACTCTAATCAGAGCAATACTACTCTTAAAATATGGTGAGATCTTTCAACTAAGACAGAGAATTCTGCAAATAGTAAGTATAAATATGAGGATACATTGTAAAATTACCTTGGCGACCTTCCTGAGAGTGATACTATAACGGCCCCCCCAGATTCATCGTATTCTGATAAATCTTACTGATGCTAGCATGCTTGTGGCTTTTCCTTATTTGGAAGAAAAAGTTTGAAAATTTTAATTTTGAAATCAACAGCAAGCAAATCGTCTCTAGGAATATTCGCCTCTTGATCAACATAATCCCCAAGAAACTGAAAATTACTAAATGTGAAAAATTTATAACGCTTAAGCTGCTTAAGAAAATAAAAATACTACTATAAATAAATGAAATCAATGCATATTTCTATCATCTAAAACAATATTTACTTCTCATTAAATAATACAGCTGATCTCTCATGCAGATATATGATATCCTCTCTTTTTAAGATACACCCATTTCCTCAGCTTGCTACTTTTTACAGATAAAATTTGCTTTTTAATTTATCAAAATCGATCATTGCTCATTTCAGATTGCACTTTTAAAAATTATACATTATAACCATTATTAAAGGAAATAATTTTAGCTTTGCTAAATGTCCTCAAGCTTCCCCTGAACCCTCTTATTTTGAGAGTTATTTATAATAAAGGATGGCTTCTGCCAATTAAAGCTAACCTCTTTTCTTTACACAAGTAAAGCCTATAGCTCTGAAAATTAAATATTCTAAGGGTTAAAGTTATATATAGCACAGTCATTCTTATTTTAAAAACTTTTTTACATTATTATAGTTAAAAATTAAATGAAAATCAGAATTAAAATAATAAATGAAGAGTTTTAAAATGTTGGCTGTTGAAATGATAGCTTTGTAGGTCAACATGGGGCTTGTTGGATAGCTCATTGAAAATTAATATGAGTTCTTCTTTAATTATCTTTGTAGCACCTCTCAGTAGCGAGATATGATGTACGCACTCTTCTCAAACTTTAATATCTTTTGCATTAAATTATGAGTCGCCTATAACTTTGTACTGAGAGCTTCCACAAAAAAGTTGTAATGATTTAAAATTCTTAGAATTTCATGCTGAATCGAATGGTATAATAATTATTCTAATTGGAAACACTTAAAATTATACAAAATTGCTCCATTTTAATTTAATAATAATTTAATTAAATTTTCCATTAAATTCTCAGCTATATTAAACTTGTATTCCTTCAATATCAGACTCGGTTCCTTCAACGATGGCTCCCAACCTTCTTTATTTTAGTGTTTAAATTTTCTTAAGAATGCTCCTACCTTCTTCCCTTATCCTTTTCTTATGCTTTAAGTCCATAAAATTCTACTTCACGTCAACATCTTTATTTTTATTAATGCTGTTTCTTTTTAACTGGTCAAATAATAGATAGAGGAGCATACTTATGTAGCAACTCAATGATTAGATCATCAGGACTTTCAAGTTTTACAATATCCTCCTTCTCCCCATAGCTATTTGCAAAGGCTAAAAATTCGAAAGATTTTTCACCAAAATCTTTCTATAATTAACATTTATGATTATTATATATTTTTTCTTCTGAGAGCAAAATTGTAGTTAAAGCGTTAAAAGCACATGCAATTCTTCATTGAAGTACCATGGATGCTAGATTTTGAGATCAATTTGTTGATTGACATAAAAGACATCAAAGACATCAAAGACTTCTTCTATTTCACCAGAGAGAGATTATCTTATAAACTGAGTGCAATAATATTATGTTAATACTGGCAGAGAAAGCATTTGCTCCTTGTGCCTTTTATAAATTAAAGAACAAGTTTGCACCAGAGATCATAGGTGGGGACATCTCAAGGATGAAGCCAGAGCTCAAGATAAAATTGTTTTAAATATAAAAAGGAATTAGAGGTTAAGTAATTTAAGAATTTGAAGCTCATTTTTTCACAACAATGATCGTAATAAAGGTTGAACTTAGGGGAAATATCTATTATTCAACCTATAAATCATCAAAAGAAATAGCAAATTTCTATTAAAAAGATGCTTTTTCAAAGGAGATTCTTGAATAATTTATTATCAGTGTAGAACTTAAAAAAAATTGCTGTGATCAATCTTTAGAATCTTAAGCATGTCATTTTTTACCAACACTTTGGTTGCTTGAAGAATAAATCCTATAAGAAAACTCAAGCATACAATCCTTTCAGTTCAAAATTACAATTATTCTGTCTCCCATAATCTTATGGATGTAAAACAAATTTGAGATACATATGCAACTAATCAATTAGGAATTTTTAACTTTGGACTTCCTTTTTGTTAATTTCATTAATTATTTTTTATTATAATTAATTTCCCCCAGCCTATTTAATTCAGAATGATTTTATATCCCTTCCCACTTCCTACTCAAGAATCATAATTTCTCAACTCATGAAGATTAGAGCTTTTTACTTCAATTTTATAATGATCTAGCTTATGATATTTTATCCAAAGAACAAGAATACATTCTAACTGCTGAAAGTTCTCAACAAATACACCAAAAATATTTCAATGAGAACCTATCAGGAATTGGAAGTAGAGGTTTCGACGAGAAACTTATCATATTTTTCAACAACTCTCAAAGACATAATGAAAGCAAATTTAATCCAATTCCAATTATATTTGCTAAGCCACTACCTCATTTCTTTCATTTCAGAAAATAGACCAAACACTCAAAATTATAAAATGATTCTTAAAGTGCAGACTCAATACATAATATCTTAAATTACATTCATGCTGGTGTATCCAAATATAAGTAACACTTAGCAGTCTCATCGAGTAAAACTATTTAATATCTAAACTAGAAGCTAGGTACTCTCTGATATTTTGGGTTAAGCTTAAAACCTTCACTTAAACATCCCAATTGAATTACTAAGATTTTTTCGTAATATTGAGAGCACTCAATACAATTCATCAAGATGGCCTCTCGTTGACAAAATTGCACATGAAGGTGACAGTGGGGAAATTCCAATCTATATTTAATACAAATTTCTTTAATAATATCATCCTGGATGGGAGACTTAACTTCGAACTTTGATATATAAAATTCTTTATTCCAAAGACATTCATTACTTTCACTGTTTGAATCTTCCCTGCCTAATCCCATAAAGTTCTTGTGGAAGTATTGAAGATTACAAATTTTTTAACTTCTTCAGTGCTAACTATAAAGTCTTCTTCTGAAGTTTTTGATAAAAATGGAATGTTATCTCATTAAAATCCCCTTTGAATTTCTTTAGTTGATATTTAATTATCTTCCCATAAAGCCATTTTAATCCCTAATATAATCTTATAGAAGTGGACAAACTTTCCTTCATCGTCGAGATTTTCAAGGGATTAGTTAAATATGAAATCAACGGGTCCTTATTTATGATCTTAAATTTCTGATAACTCATCATCGATCATCTGTTGAAGAAACTTAATCCAAATTTCCATTGCCTCTCATCAATAATCGAGGAAATTTCCGCGATATCATTTTCTATTTAATCATAGAGAAATTCTTAAATCTTGTGCTTCAGTATCCTTTAAAATACAATAACTTTGAAATGAGAACATCCCTTCTCTCCGTCTTTATATATCAAAGTTTTCCAAAACCTACTTATGTGCTAGTCTATTCCAAAAAGCCATTAACGCATGTATCTCACTCGAATATAGGCCACTGTCTTTGAAAATTCTATTCTTTTAATTACTACACTTTATTAAGTGGATGAAATTTCATTCTATAATTAAAATGTGCAATTTATTGATGTTCATATTATTTTACATTAGGTAGTAAATTTTCTTGCAGGATTTAGTTTTGCTATGGGGTTCAAACCTGCAAACCAGAGAGTGGAGCGAATGGTACAATAAAATATGCTCGCTAAAATACTATTGAGCTTTAGGACAGGACTTAGGGCATATTATTTCATTCTTGATTATATTTGTATTAAACGAATTTAATTCCCTTATTCACTTTATTAGCTTTCAAAATTAAGTTGTATCGAATATAAATTATTTTCATATTGTTTACTAATGAGCAGATAAAAGCAATCATACTAATGAGAAAGTATACAATCAGGTAAAGAAATTGATTTACGCAGTTCCTTACCCTTTCGTGCCATTTGAAAATTAACCTTCTTGAGAGTAAGAATGAAGTACCATAAAAAAATTAAAGCAAGGGAAGTCTCATTAGCTCTGAATCAATATTTAGGGTATGCTTAAAAGAAGTTAAAGATCATTCAAAAGAATTAATATGAATAGCTATTAAATTTGCATAATTCTTTTTCCTACTTGCATGAGCTTAGATATACCTTGAAGGCCACACATTTTTGGTGCTTAGACGCATTTAATGAATTTTTTTTAATGAAATAATGGCATTCCATTTTTCTTAAAAAAATGAAAGAACCATTCTTTACACCAATGTAAACGAGCAAAGTAGTTAAAGTTTTGCTTCATTAAAATAAAATACTTTACTTAAATTTCATTTTCCTAGAGAGTGATCAATAGAAAGAGAAATCTTCGACAGAATAGTAACTGAAATCCAGCCAACTACATTTATTGATAGCAAGGTGTTTTAGAAAGATATAGCCCCAGTAGATGACTATATTAAGAGTCGGGGCTCTTTAAAAAGCTAACCTTAAGCCCCACAAGGATTATCTGGCCTTAGATTCTGAAAACTACTTAATGAAAACAATGCTGCAATAGAATGATGAGTTTTCTAATAAAGTCGCTATAATAAAAGTTTAATAATAATATCAGTTTCATAGGTTGGAATGTGAGGATTAAAGATGTGCAAGTATAAACAATAGCATATTGCTTTGGGGTTTGCTGTTAACCCTTGAGATATCTGTTATTCTCAGCGAGTCAAGTTCTTACAAAATAAATATACTTGAGGGCTACTTGAGAAGAGCTATGCAGTCACATTCACAAAGAAACAAATGGATTAGAGATTCAGAAATATGCTATATAATTAATTGATTCTACAGAAACTAATGATAATATGTTGCTAGAACTAATCAGCCTTTTAAATATTTCCTTAGTGCAAAACAAGAAGCAGTGGGAATCATTTGCAAAATGTAAATTATTCAAATTTATATGTATAATAGGCCAGGAGTTATTTTTGAAATAAAATATAATTTTGAATTATATAAACAGAGTTTACTCGATTGATCATTAAAGATTGTCATGACCGATAAATTTTATGCATTAAAGTTATGAAACTGTTTAAATATTCAAATAAATATTTTGTCAACCATTTAATCCTTGTGTGTTAAATATAACCTTGCAATAACTTTTTGATATATTTAGTAAAGATTTTATTCTAATTCAGAGAGATGAAATCAATGCTTAATTGTAAGGGCATTCGTAAGAGTACTTTTAAGAAAACGTAAGATGAGGATGATGTAAAGTTATCTATAAATATTTTAAAAGATTAGGACAGGCTGAAAGTAGAGATGATCCTTTTGGAGGATGAACTTGCCTAGTTAAAGAATATTAAGCAAAACTTCTTGTCTGGGAGTGCTCCCATATTAGAGCATTGGGTAGACATTAGAATAATGTTTTTAATCTAAGTACTCTCTTGATTGCTCAAGTAATTACGAGGGGATGAGAAAGCTAATTATGCCAGAAGCGTGAATCAGGAAGCAAAGGGAGATGAATCTTCATATACTCTCTATTTCTATGCATTAGTAAGTAAATGTAGGAAGGCTATAAATCTTCTTAAGGAAAAATGGAGAAAATTAAAAGTGAGAAACAATAAACAAAGGAATGGAGAGGAAGAAGACTTTATTAATAGAGTTAATAAAATATCTGTGCTTATAAAGCACCTCCTTCCATCCTCCTTCTCACTTTTATAAATCAATAAGAATTTTGAGGAAAAAAAACTTCTGAGCTCATTAAAACAGAAAGAAGGAGACAAAATACTGTAATTAAGGAAACAGTCGAAAAAGAAAGAAAATGAACGAAGTATTAGGTATACTTCAGTGCAATCAAGTTAAACATATAGAAGTGAATAATAGTTATAGATTTAGCGACGAAGTTTATAGTCAAGAATCTTCTTGAAAGATATCAAAGAAATATGTGTTCTCGTCAGCAATCAAGGAGTATAACAGTGATAATTGTAGCAAAGAAGGCTGAAGGTAATATTAATGTAGAGCATGAAGGAAAAAAGGATAAATGAGAAAGATTTGCTGATAAATCAGATTTGGATAAACTATGATATATGCCGATGGGATTCTTCTGAGGAAGATAAATTTCAAAAAGAATTTGAGAAGCAAGATGTTTGAATTATTGATGAAACACAAGAGAGAATTATAGGATGAATACCATAGGATGATCGTCATTTCATTTGAAAAAATTAAAAAAATTTGCTTAGTAAAAGCTCACCTGAATTAATTTTCATTAATTCATATTAATTCATACTTTAATAAAATGGATGAGAAGTCTAGTTGAACAAGAAGCGGATACTGAAGACCAAGTTTCACATTCCAATCAATGGTTAAAGAATATCAATATTATTGAGAAATTCTTCGGATGAAGTTCAATAAGCAAGGTAAGATATAAAGATTCACCATTATTAACATTTACATATATTTATTAATGCTATAGGCAATTCAAAGCATAAAAAGGCAAATTAAAAGTTAAGATCTCTTTTAAGAATAACCTTCAGATGAAAATTTAGTAGGAAATTCCAATTTCAATACTGCGCAGTCCATGATTGAATTCATTAAATCTTTTCTGATTTAGTCCACTTAGGTATAGTTTTGTATTTGGAAATGTTATTTGATGATAACCTAAATCTATCCTTCCCATAGTGAATTTTTCTTAAATTTTTATAAGAAAAGAATATATTTTTTTAAATCTAAGACTTAAAGTATATATCCTTGAATTAATTCTAGCCACTTATGGAAAGTAGAGCTTCCTAACAACTACCCATTCCCTCCTAGAACTAAGGTGAGAGAATCTTGATTGAGCTCACTGTGATAGCGACTCCTTTGAGTTCATTGCTCAATATACCCTGGAGCCATCCAATGTTAGAGTATTGGCCAGTATCATCTTCTTAATTTTATCAAATCGAAACTGCTTCCTCGTGGACTTTGTTTCTTGAGAATTCTCGTCTTTTGATGTATCATCCTCTTTTTGTTATTTTACTAGCAAGGGCGTCTCATTCCTTGGGGCCCCGACTCTGTAATATAGAGCTGGTGGGGTGCTCCTTTAATTTATTATTTTAAGTTTATTATTCTTATTACTTGAGATATTATTTGAAGGCACCATTCCATCTGCATTTGCATATAGTAGAATTAACTTTCTTAGTTGTCCTTCAGCTACCTTTAGATAAATTTCACGAGCAAGCAGCATTTCTGCAATAAGGATGACTTTTGAGTTGTAATGTATAAGTTGCTGAAATCAATTGACTCAGATTTTTAGCTGCTAATTAAATCTAACACAACTTTTCGAAAGATTAAATAATTCACAAAACTAAAAAAAACTCAAGAGAATCAATTTACTCAACTGACTTATTTTATCAAACTTTTTCACTTAGATGAGAAAATGAATGACTATTTCAACATCAATTACCAACTCTTAAATATAATTATGTAAACTTCAAACAAGCTAATACTGATGCATAAGAACTGAAAATTGTCAAAGTTTAGCAGAACTCTTCATATTTTGATTGTTCAAGCTGAATCCAGGTCCTTTCTGAAAATTCATCTTGCTTTAAGAAAGTCAGTATCTGACAAAAAGAAGAATTATTATTGACTAAAAAGATTTTACCGTTAATGCTCATGGGTATGTTTGAATCACATCCGAGCTATAAAAAATTAAACTAAGGGAATCAAAACTAAGAATGCAATCACAAAAAAATCACATGCAATTTTTCTGATCAATCACTGATTAACTCTCCTTCATGCTGTTTATGTAATTTTTCTAATCTGAATTGTCATTCTTCTGATGTGATATCTGATCTCTTTGTGAGTGAATCACACTGCTGTTATTGAATAGTGATGTCCCTTGGCAGAGCTCAAGGATTATTTTTTAATAAAATTTCATTCAAACCTTGAAATAGTATTTTGTGATGAGGCTAAACTGTTTAATTATGTTAGTTGAAGAGTTTAATTAAATAATCAAACAAAGCCCTTTCACAATAGTATAAACAGCAAGATTTTGGAGTGATCTCTGAGCTTGAAAGTAACTCATGCTTATATGTTTAGCGCTACTTGAGATCCAAGTCTAAAACGATCCTCAAGCGTTTACACCTGAAGTGATGACTTTCTAAAGCGAGGTAGAAATATTCTCAAATCTAAGACAAAATCTGTGTGGTGAGGTGTCTTCCTTCTCAAAAGCAAACGAGATGCTTGAATGGTTGAATTATCAACTGGAGAAGCTGGCAAATTTTATACCCGGGCCATCAAATTCTCTGGTAGGAGCAAATCTTCTGAGCAGCTGAGAAGCTAGGGATAAAAAATGAAAGAAGGGATAACAGTGGCATTCCTAAATGAGATTCTATAATGTAGCGATGGCATCCTGATCCTCTCTCCTGAAAAAAAGCTTTGGCTACGACCAAAGTTCAGGCAAGACTCAAAAATCTTTTTGCAAGCAATATGGAAAGCGAGTGCCAGTACTTGCAGATGAGAAGGAAGAGAAGCCATTCAAGAGGCTGGCTCTCGTCAGTTTACCTACCAATTTCCTAGCTGTCTAAAGTACAAATCATTAAAGGAATGCGAGATTTAGTAATCAAGCATATGCTAATCTTGGAGTAGATAATATTGATTGTCTTAAAGGATCATATAGTGGAGAAGATTACAAAAGTTTAATGAGAAGACTATACTGAACATGCTTAGAATACTAAAATCTTTAACTTTAAACAAGAGTGCAATGAGATTAGATTTGCTCTTTATCTATATTAAATTCTTCAAATAAAATTCATAAAAATTGATATAAAAGTCTTCCTCGTGTATTTGATGTATTTAAAAGATTTCTGGCTTAAATCAAGAATTTAAAGATGAATAAATGAGTTTAAAGTTAAATGCTGACAAGAATAGTTTCTTCTTTGTTTTTCTAATGGTTGGGATTTGACACAAGGCTTTTCAATAGAATAATTATTTTTTAAATAAACAGTTCCGATAACTATTTATTTAGAACAGACAATCATGACCATTGTCCAGATACGCAAGACTAATATAAATGGCGATATACTTATAATAGGAGAAGAGGAAATAACAATGATAGATATATTTTATTCTTCAAGCAAGTTGAAAGGAAGGTGCAAATTTGTTTAGTTAAATTTATAGTTCCTCTATCTGAGAGCAAGAACTTGCTTTTAAGCTATCAAAGAGAAGCTAATCCTAGCTAGGAATATTGAACAAACGTCTATAACTAATGAGTATGTAAAGTTTGTTGTTAGTTGTGAAAGGTTGGGGGTAAAGCAAAGAGATACTGTTCATTTGCTCTTTTAATTAATGAGATTGCCTGGATTTCAAAGGCATAAGCTTAGTCAAGGACAGGTAGAGTGGATGAAATCCAACCTAGAAATGGATTTGGGGTTTGTACGAAGAATGACAACCTTATCGAGATGAAAAGAGTAAATACTGCTCATGAAAGAGTATGTAAAATTATTGCTAATAAATAATACCAATATTGAAATCAATTTATGTGAAATAAGGTATTTTAAACTTTAGCTTGAGAGATAAACATGATATTTCAGATATCAAGGTGGCTTCGAGTTGCTAAATTTGCTATTAAAATCTAATTAGGGATGGAGAGATAACGAGCATGGAATTAAAGGCTATAGAATCTCTACTGAGTTAAAAGTTTCATATATCGCAGCATCGCCAAAGTTTGAATACTTTTATATGTCTCTTTTTTATCAGCAATGTAGAACTTCACATTTATTTAAAAGGATTAGTAAAAAATGTAAATCTCATCTTATTTTTTTAAGATTAAACATCTTTACTCTAATAAGAGATGTTCTTTCTTTTTCCTACTTGTTCTAATGAGGATGGGAGAATAAAAAATTCAATATTCTATATTAAGAAGAAAATTTTGAATAACGAAATTAAGCAGCAGACATCTTAATTACAATATAAGTTATATAAATTAACATTAAAAAAATCATTAAGAAAGTTATATTCCTTTTTTTGCACTAGAATTTATGAAAGTTGCTAAATAAATGAAAAATAGCCAGGTGCTATTATTAATCGAAAGTATTTACTATATGCAGTATTAAAGCTATCTGCTGAAAAAAATGTAGAATATCTTTTTTTCCTAATTAAGGTTGGTCCGGAAAGGAGTAGATAAAGTATTGATTAGAATTAGCACAGAATGATCTTTTCAAAAGTATGTCTATTATATTTATTTGAAGAGGTTGTAAGTGTTATTTTTAGGCCATTATTTTTCAAGTCTGTGGATACTTAACACAAGCCAACTATATAAATATGGAGAGAAATTATTTTAATGCATAGGGTTATTAAGACAACCAATAATTTTATTGAAGGTTTTTAATTTGAAATTTATGGAGCTTTAACAATTAGTCTTGATTTTTGTAAAATAAATTTGCTCCCTGATCATTTTCAGCATCAGAAGCACTCTTAGCAATCAGTAGGACATGATCAGTAGAAGGAAGAACGCAACTGCTATGAAAATATTCTGCACTTCCTTTCCATAAGCCCACTATCAAAACTTATATTATTTCATAAACTCTTTCCACTCTTCCTCCGCTAAAGTTAGAAGACCCTACAACATTTGCAACCTTGCAGTATTTAAATCTCTTCATTCCTCAAATCATATAAAATTATTTAGTTATCACAGGGAAGGCACATCATAACCGAATGAACTCATAGATTGTGAGTATTATAGAAAGGATAGGAATATATGATCGTGGGTTTGTTTTTTCTTAGAAATACATTGTATTTGCCTTCTTATTGGTTGATTCATAATATATTCAGCTTTAATTTTTGAAGTTTATTTAATTTAAATATTTAAAAAAAAAACATCTACAACTACCACAATCATATCAACCATTACAACTAGCTCAACCTCAAAAACTTGAAGGTGAGCATGAAAGAGGAAAGTGTCTAGAATAAGATAGGTATCCCTCCCGATCAACAAAGACTCATCTTCGCAGGCAAGCACAAAGAGTTACAAAAGTATGCTTACACTTGCGTACTTTTGAACAACATCCAGAACAAGATTAACATCATGCGCAAGGAAAACACTCAGCGACTACAGCATTCAAAGGAGTCAACTCTCACCATCAACTAGCAACAACTCTATGCGCAGACACAAAAGCTTAAACTAAGCCTGAGGTGGTGTTCTTCATAATCTTGACGCTGATATGGTAGGTGCTGGCTTACTCATTAAATTTAAAGACGTGATGCATTAAAACTATTAATAATTTAATATATATCTCACTTATCCCTTGAACTATATCTTCATTAGCTTCTAACTACCCACTATCAAACATTCATATTCTTCCTTTAGTATATATTCTAGTATTTAATAAAAGCTATATGAATACAGGCTATGCTAAATAGTCTAAATGCATAGAATAAATTTTTTTTAAAGAGGATGAGCACAAAGATATACTTCTCCAATAAAGCACCTTGAGTTGTGCTAATCTGCTGAATTCAGATATCCAGACTCCATTTGTATCTCATTCTCAAAATTTCTCTCAATTAAACAACTTGCTATAAACTTTTCTTAAAGTTTTTTTAAGTATTCTAACATAGAATGGGTCCTTAATGCCCAGATCATAATTCCTCTATGATTCAATCTCAAAGACTTTAATCAGATAAATTAGCTTGCTACTATCAATCTCTAAATATCTTAAATCAATATACTTTTTGGCGCTCACCTATTTAATCTATTGCTCATAAAAGGATTACACATGCCCAGATGTCAGAACAGAGTTGTCATAAAACTATTGACTTACTCAGTATGAAAGATTTTCAATACAGCATTCATCATTTTAAGCAGATGCTGTATTTGCTAAAATAAGCGAGGTTATACATTTACTCAAGTCCTCAGTCATATTAATTTAAATCCTTTGATATAAAAAAATTCTATTTTTATGAATAAAATTGCTTTGGCTGCTATTTTCTCTTCTCCGTTTCCAACAAAATGAAATCTCAACCATTCACTCATTCTCTCCAAAGAATAAATAAGCAATTTAAACTCTCCTTGCATATTGTAGAAGGGTTTTAATCCTTTCATAAACTCACCATAGCTTTTCAATAGAGATAGGCCAGATCTACTAAGCAAAACCTAAACGAAAGAAATATGTTGCTTAAATTTAAGGGGAATGAATCGATTACCATTTTTTGACTACTTTTGTTTGAGGCTTATTTGTAACATTAAATATCACTTCAAGTTACCCAATGGAGATGGAATTTGCATCCTCAAAAAGTTTATTCAATATTTAGCATTATCTCAAAGAATTTAATTACCATTCTAGTCCCTTATTAAATAATTTCACTCATTTAAAATTTTATGCTTGATCTTCGAAGTGATAATGTTTCAAAATAAGAGATTTTGAGACCGTAGACAGAAAAAATGAGCAATGATATTATCAAATATTAGCTTGGAATTGTTATCTTCAAGATAATGCTGGAGGTTTTTTATATGAAACCTAATTAGTCTTAAAGGAGGTAATTTATTTTTCCATTCATTGGATTTATTCGATACAAGATGCCCCAACCTAAATTTAGATCCTTAACTTATAGTAAGCATGATAATATAATATAAGATGGAGCATCGAAGCTTTAATACCTTAAATTTTTTGGTAAAGAGGAACTTATAGAGCAGACAGTTGCCCAAAGAGCCTAGATTGTTCATTTACTACTTACTTTGCAACAACAAAGAACGACTTTGAAAAACGAATATTCACTGAAGAATTTCTTGATCATTTAGCCTTAGGAAAAAGAAAAGACCTTTAATTTTGTTTTTCGATTTTAATTTAAGGTTTTAAATTATGTTAAATTAGGTAGAGTCTTGATATATTATATATCAGAAAGAGAAGATTAGTCAAAAAATTTGTTTTCCGAGTACTTAATTACATTTGCAAAGCCTTAAGTTTTGAATAGTGTTTATGCTGTTTATTTTTTGAGACAGAGAAGAAGAAATTTATTTTACTTGCCTACATAGGATAGTAGTACGATTTATCAACTAGTACTGAATAAGTGTTGGTTTTTAAATTGATTATTATTTACATTCCCTAAATTTTACTTTACTTTACTTTACTTTATTTTACTTGCAGCTGCAAGTTATTTTAAAGAGTATTTTTGAATGACTTCAATATTTATTGATGAGACAGATACGCATTCTCTAAAATTCTTGAGAAATTTCTAGATTTTACTTCAAGATAGCAAACAAAATTTTTAAATGTCTAAGGTAATGTCTGTAGTCACTTGAGATCTCATATGTTACAATTTGAAACTATCAATATTTTTTTAAATCAAAGTAAAGTATCAAGGATTCCGTGCGGAGATTCTCTGGAGTGTCTAAATAAATTTAAGTTACCAGAAGACAAAGGAGAGGTTTGAAATACTGGAATAGTAACTCAGTGATTACAAAAGTAACGAAGTAGAAGGGAGATTTGGTGACTTCGTCGATCTATCTAAAGGAATAGAGCAGTGAAAAAATTGTAGATGCTCTAAAAATATTGGAATTTAGCCTTGATGGTAAAATAAAAGTTCCAATGGGAAGAGCTGGTGCAAAAGTTTTAAGATACAGATTCCAAGAAGAAAAAAGGTATTGCAGAAATAAAGACGTAATAAATCCAACTATTAAGAATTTTGATTTCATCAATCAAAAGTCAGTAAGAAATATCAAGCCAATACACTTAGCGGTTTGATATTCCCTGATTTAAGGAAGGGTTTTCTTTTTAGAAAGGTTTTATTACAAATATATTTGAGGATATAGAATTTAATGACTTCGTCTTTGATATTTCTATACTTAAGAGAGGATAGGCTTGAGCTTAATTGCTTTTATTAGCTTTTATATTATTAGAAATTGCAATCAACTTGCTTAAATCTTGAATATCAAATGGTTGTAAAAAACGAACCTTACAACAACATCATCCTTCGGAGCCTTAAAAATATTGCTATGTTAGGAAAACAATCTTGTGACTTCATTTAAATATCTTCCCCTTACTTATAATAGAAGAACCTGGATATATTATCACTATCCTCGTCAAGAGTTTTCCCTCAATAGTCAGCTGAAATGAGCGTCTCTTCTGATATTTTTATCCTTCAGTACTCCAATTAAGTAAATTTTTTTGGTGGCATTGTCAGGATAACACAGACTCATCAGTAGCATACTTATGTCACTTGATTTAGATCAGATGTAGTCGCTCTTGTGTTTTCATGAAACGGTTGGTAACTTATTCTAGTAGAAATAAAATAAGAGTATTCATCTTAATTTGGCGTGAATTCCTTCAACTCTCTCTCCTTAATAGGGGCAGTAATTTTTAATTAAAAATATTGATCAATATATTCTTTTTTTAAATATCATCTAAAATCATAATCATCCCAAATAAATAAGGAATGCCAAGAAATCGACTCCTAAACTGGAGTATTTCTATGTATGAACTGAAATTTAAATGGATATTGGCGAGGGATTTAGCCAAGACAACCAGAGCTGGATTCTACTCAGTTGAATCTTCAACTTTGATTTAAAGAGGAAACTTCTCTTAATCATTAGATTTTCAGATAAAATCAAAGCAGATGCATAAATATCAAGGAGGGAGGTTGCATTGCCATTCATCTAGGATTAAAAATCGCATTGGTCCAACATCAAAAGTGAACTATACTTGCTTTTCTTGACAAGGGGGCATCCTAAGTGGACAAGTTTCTGAATGGTAGATTTAACTAAAATATTTGGAGATTTCTGAATTTGAAGACCTATCTATGCGATACAGAAGTTGTTGCATGTCAGATTCATTTAAAACAAGGTAGTCCCTGTGGGAAAGCAGCCTGAAATTTAGGGGGGTTTTATATCAGAGGCTTCTTAATTAGTTAGGTTGGATGCCAATGAGGTCATGGGCAATATCTCGTATGCTCGGCTATATAACTCTGGCCACGAATTCAGATCGCAGGTCACGGCGCCTGCAATAGCATCTAAATCTAAGTAAGCAATTCTTACATTTAGCTCAGTTACTACTCTACTTAGAATAGATTTTAATAGAGAAAAATAATCTTTGTGTCAGGCAAATTCACCTACCTAGATATCTTTGTAGCTTATCATATTTAGCAGAGCATTTAACATCGCTTTCTAATCACCAGCCAAGTGAAGCCAACCGTGGATAGGACAACTGCAATATTTGCCGGTAGTAATATGCTGAAGCCCAAAGAAGGGAATTAATTCGATGGCTCATTTCAGTATATCAGTGTTGGGTCTACAATATGGGAAGAGGAGTGACCATGATATGAAAGATTTCAGACTTTCTCTACCCTCCAGATTATGAGGCTGTGCTTTCTATTAATTTAAGGGATTAATGATCCAGCAGATTATACTTTACTCCTTTTAATCAGAGTCATAAACAGTTGATCTTTCAGTTAAGTTGCTTATTGCTATATGATAATCGCAGATGAGTGCTAAAACTTTATAACTGTAAACAACTACTGAATCAAGTATTTATTCTTCTTCGCATTTAATTTTGATAAAGTGCTAATCTTCGAGTGAAAAAGAAATAATTAACAATTGCATGGGAGTTCAAGAGTAAAATGCTTCATATTTGTGCATGGGTAGAGCACCATCAATATAGTTGAAATTTAAATTGATATCGGAGATTGGTTAAAATAATAAATGAAGACTAGTAACTTGGTGACAGTTAAAAAAAAATTGCTCAAACACCCTCCGATTTGCAGCTTGTTCGATAGCTTTTCGAAAAATAATATGAGTTTTTTCTTTAATCATCTTCATAGCCCCTCTTATAGTGCGTTTATAGCTGATAGAAGCATTGATATTATTATATATATATATATAAAGGCAGAAATGGAGGCTTCAAACAAGACGACTCTCACGCAAGTGAGGACCTATATAAGAACTAAGCAGGAACTATATGAAGCAATTGTGAGAAATGGCTACTTCCTCCCAAAGCTCAAGAGCAAATCTGTAACAGATTAGTACTTACTGGGAGTCATTGCTAATAAGATATGGTGTCCAAAGTATGATGATATCCGCCTTCTGCCTTGCCCTCGCCCTCCAACAGTAGAGGAACTGTTTTACAAGCTTAAATAAGTAGCCGAGAGAGACAAGAGGGTCCTTGGAATGGATGAGTAGCATCTTCCTGATAAAGCTTAGAGCTTGGCTATGCTCCCATCCTTCAAAGCAGCTGATGAGATCTTCAAGAAAGGATACGAACCTCCAAAACTTCTTCGGATTAGAGTTTTCGTATAGTGGATCTTCAATGGAATTTCCTGGAGGGACTTCCAGTCTCCAAGACCAAGAATAAATCACAGAGGCTTTAATTCATCAACTCCAGCAAACAGTCAATGAAGCTCCTCAGGCTCAAGGACAAGAGGGCCAAGCTTGAACTACAGCTCGAAATAGAGAAGAAGTTTATGGAAGAGCGTAAGAAGCAAATGCAGGGGCGATCAAAGGGAAGGCACTTCACTGCATCTGTATTTGGGTAGTCTCGATAAGGTGTTTGACAGTCGTAATTCTGTCCTCGATCTCTTGGGAGATCTTCCTCTTAGCGATGCTCTTTGATCTGCGCGATTCGTAGACAAAATCATCATTTCGCCTCCATCTCTGAACTATCATCGTATTGTGCTTGGCTTGATTCCTGTTATCTTGGCGACTTGGCTGTAGCTGCGAATGATTTTATCATCGTTTTGAAGGGTACCGTATCAGAGTAATATCGCGACAAGCTACTGATCGTGCGAGAGAGTCATTTTGAATCGTATTTTGGTCGAGCTTCTCCTCTTTGGTCGAATAGAGACTTGATCTGCATTTAAGCTCTCGAGATAGGGTATCAGATTCTGGTTAGGAAGGTAACGAGTAGCTATCTTGGTATTACAGTTTTGAGAGTCTACTCCGATGTATTCGCTTAGCTTCCTTTTACTGCTGGGCTTATTGCTCTAAGTGTCCATTTCGAGTTAAATATATAAATAGAAGACTTTAATTTGTACTTAAGATGATCTTCTCAAATCAGCTATAAATGCACTATTAGCATCGAGATATGATTAGCTCAGTTTTAAGGTTATCACAATGCTTGATTTTTATTAAACTTGTGTAGCTTATAATTCTTTATAGAGTGCTCCCACATAAAAGTTGCAAGGATATAAAATTCTTTGATTTAATGCTGAATCGAATAGTCTAATTATTATTTTAATCTGACGCACTTCAACTCTCACTCATTAAATCCATTTTAATTTAATATATAAATTAATTTGCTTTTCCTTTAAATTCTCAGCTATAATCATATGCTGTAGTATTTCGTAGTATTTGGATCAACATCATTTTATTTTAAATATCAATTTAAATTACCTTTGTTAATTTTAAATGACAGTTTATCATGCATGTGAGAACGACATGATTTAGAGTGGTTTACTATTAATTCAAATTCAATTTCTAAATGCCAGAGCTAGTAAAGGTTAATTCCATCCAGGGTTTTAAAATATTCATAATTACATGTTTATCTAAATTATTCTGAGGCTGTAAGTGGCAGCTAACATCAGTAACTAAATTCTGGTTTGGTCTTAAATTTCTCTAATAATAAAACTTAATTTAACAAGTGTAGGCTTCTCGGAATTAATATAATCAGAGGGGTGGATGGTGAATTTAATTAAATATTAATCCTCGCTCTTCTCATCATCCAACTCTTCCACATTCTGCTTAACCTCCTCCTTCAGCTCTTCCTCAACATCTTCCTCCACCTGCTCCTTCACATCCTTCTCATCCTCTTCCACCACCATGCACAAATAATACTCTCTTCTCCTTAAAAAATTTAAATATTAGTTCAGAGGAAAGTAGTCTTTTATTAATTTTATACCTTTTGCGATTAACTTCGATCATGTACTGTAAGATAAAACAATAGAATATCATCTTCTTAAAACTCTGGACAATAGATATATGCATATATTTTCACATATAATCTTTTCAACTCTATAAATTACAATTTGGTTTATAGCAGCTTCAATTATAGTCAACTTGCTTATCCAAAGCAACTGTAAATAACTGATTAAGATTATTTTTGAACCACTTATTTTAAGAATGAATATGGAACTAAGCATTAGATATCTCACATCTGCGTCTGCAAATTTCATAGCCATTTGTATTTTGAATCCTTCATTCTTTGGAGGCCTTACAGTAGAGTCCCTTTAAAAAAAAGAATAATTTGAAGGCAATATATTTTTAAATGCTCACACCTTTGCTTTCCTATTTTTACTATTACAGATATTTCTCTCTCAAGAAGTACTTGTACCTTTGATACTGGCACTGAATACTACTTATATCCATTCTCTTGGCCTTGCTGTTTAATTAAATTTTTTTATATCTCTGAATGACTCTCTCTCTTGCATCTATCTATCAAGTAAGTAATGGTGCAATAAGTCATTTTCAATCAAGCCTTCATCATTTTTCTTTTATTGTTTTCTCATCTTCAGACTCCTTTGAAGTTGAATCTTAGTGCTGTTTCTTAACCAAAAGCTATGCCTTTGCTCAAATAGGGTCCTAGATTATAAATGATGAAAGTTAATCAAGGCTAAAAAGCATCTTTGCCTACTCAAGCTTTTGCTGATTCCACTTCTTGAGACCAGAGAAAGCATTCAAGGTAATTTTGAACATATTTAAGAGTTTTGAACTGAGAGATTAGCCTCCTTTCTAGTTGGGTCAACATCAGGAGGGGAATACTTCCTTCAATCTCTCATAGGGAAACTTATTTTTCTTTGGATTCAAGAATTAAGAGTTATTATAAATTATGATCATTTAATTAGATTTTGCATTTAAAGGCTCACTTTATCTTCACTACAAGATTAAGAGTAACATCCTTGAGAATTCACCCCCTCATGAACTTGATGGATTCAGCATCTAGTCATTTCTTAGCCTTGTCAAATCATCACTCTTGGAATCGAATAGTGAAGGAAGGGGGTTCCTTGCCAGCCTCTACTTCCACTATCTTCTATCTTCAAATTATCCTTGTCTCATCGCTCATATTATCAGGACACTTAAAAGCTAATTTTTAAGCTTCTCTCTTCTCATAGACGCTTGCACGGTTACTGATCCATACAAAGATAGCTTGGTAAGCATCTTGTAATAGCTATTTATATAGGCAACTTATTTCATCATTCAGCATGTCATCTTGGGGGTAATGCATCTTTTTTTAGCGTGGAAATACCCTTGGGCGTTTGATCTGTAGAAAAGCCTAGTTTCAACGCCAGATGCAATTCCTGTATCTTTTGAGGTATAGTATTCAGTTCTGCTTTTAAGAGCCTCCCAAAAGCACTAATTCAGGTTCAGGCTAAATTGTTCTCTCTTCAAGCCATAAGTATGCCTATCTAAATCCGCCTCCAATCAAAATGAAACCATCGCCTCTGTTCTAGTTGACACATTTAGCATCAGGAAGTTCGATAGTTCTAGAATCAGAGCCATAAGTAGCTTAAATCTCATACATAGCTCCATTTCTTTTGACAGATTCAATTTTCGAGTTAAGAGGTTCTCTGTGGCCTTGATGATTAATGAAGCCATTGGAAAAGAGTTAAAGCAGAGACTCCGCTATATGTCTTCTGCGGACTCTTATTCTAATGATGGAGTTATAGTTTTCTTAGTTATAGACTATGTTCATGAACTTTGAAATGATTTCATGGTGTTCAACGTCCAACTTGGGACTCATTAAAATTTGTTCATTTAAAAATATTTCTTATTCTTTTATTCAACCATCCTCACAATCACGTATCTATGGCTACTGCCATGTAAGCCTTTGGTTTTGTTATCCTTGGCAGAGAAGTGTCCGTACTCTACATCCTTAAACTTTACTGACTAACAACTACGAAAACTCTATTTAAACTTTAATTGAGCTTAAAGCTATTGATCTCATACTGTAGTTAGCCAGTTTGTCTAATAGCTCCTTATAGTATAGGATCGACGAGTATTAGGGGTAAATCTTAAATAATTCAGTCTTTGATCAGTGGCTCTCAAATGAAGTCCCAGTCGACCAGGCAGTCCAAGAAGTTAAGTCAACTCCATGTTTGTGTTTAGAATGTTTTTGTGTTATTATCAAACATTAATTATTATAAGTTGAGGTGGCAGCCACCTTTAATTAAAAAGTGATCAATTAAAATTTAAGACATTGGAGCGACTGGCCATTAATTTAAAATTTGATCAGTGATTGGGGTTCTCAATTAATTTCACTGAATCGTTCTACAACTACTATGACTACTATTACCACTACTACTACTTACCACCATTCAGTGAAATATTTTTAGAGGTAAGCGACCTTGTATTTAAGTTATTCTACTTCTGCAATTTAAAACGGTCATACTCTATTAGTTTCTTGTCTTTGTTGGTTTGTTTGCTTCTAGAGATCGAAGTTTGCAGTGTCTGAGCCGAAGCCTTTGCCTGCACGAAGTCCTATTGAACACAAGGGTAGAATCCATTTAAGAAGAATTTGAAGTGCGTGGACTCTGCTCCTTCATGAATATGAATGTACAAGCTATCTACAAAGATCAATGAATCCTAGAGATCTTAGTGCTCTTAGGTTTTCCCTTAGTTTCGATGAAGGTTTTGGCAGTGAGCATGCTTGCTTTCTTTTCCTCAAGGTTGCGTGGCGTCCGATCCAGAGATAGAAAAAGTATGGTATTGTCCAAGTGGTCTCTTCTCAAAAGCCTCTCTTTAATCTCGGTTAACTCAAGCAAAGTATATAAATACAGCTTTGCTAAAAGCAACATTTCCTGAGGATTAGAGATCTTATAGAAGGAGCAGGCTAGATCTCCTTCTCAACAACCTCGCTAAGCAATATCATCAGGAATTGCTGCCTTAATTTAAGCAGACTTGCAGCCGAACTCTGCCTAAAATTGTTCTCACAGTCCGCGTAATCCCTTGGATAAAAAATCTAAGGGAAGGAGCCTCTCTCCTTGTTCTTGATAAGCACCATTACAGATCTGTAAAGCAATCTAAAACTAAGAAAGCTTGATTTATCGAGAATGATTTCCATGCTATTCATCTTCTTATTCACGCAGCACTCCACTAAAAATCAAAAGCTTTTTCAAATTAACCTGACAAGGATGAAAGAATAATTTCATACGAAGGACAAGAATGAAGACATCTCCTTTCTTGAGGGAGTCTCTGCTCATTGGCACACTGCACACTCTGTGGTAGCGCATTCTCTTTATGATATAAAATTTTTACCTCTATAGTCTTGGGCTCGACGTGTGTGAAGTCGGACCCCACTCTATTTACCTAGTAAAAGATACCCTAGCAAGATAAGAACAGAGCAGTTTCTTTCATCATAAGCTCAAAGTGATAACAATTTAAGCAAGCATTGAATCTTATCATTATCAAAAGTGATGGTGAGCAGGTAGCTTCAAGTTATCTGAAAGCTAAACAGAGAAAGCTGTAGCAGTTGCTTACTCGTCCTAGCAAACAGAGTCAACAAAAGAAAATAAGTGATAGTCTTAATTTACTCATGAAGCGTGTATGCCGTGCATGTCATATTCCCTATCATTATTTTTAAGATAAAGTAAGAACCTCCATCATAAAACAAGCCCAGGAACTTATCATCCAACCTCACTGGCTCAAGCTATATTAAACTAATTTAAACTATACATGTTCATACTTTTTGATTCTCTCAAACTTTTGCGCTCTCTAGATTTAAATTGACTCTTTGCCTGCGATTTCAAAAAATTATTCCGCCTTCTCTTGTAGTCTCTTGATTTCCAAGTCCAACTCTTCCCTTTCCAAGTAAATATGCCCGCCAATTGCCTTAATCATTTATTGCTCATTTATTATCGCTATATCTACGCACAGATTAGAAATTAACTTATTAATTTTATATATCTCTAATGCAAAAAAGCTACATGGAAATATTTCTCTCGTGTGTAAAAGGCTGAGCAGAGTGGATGATGTGACAGGAGTAAATGAGTTTAAAAAATAGCCATCAAAGGGTAGTAGGGAGGCCCGCCATTTTAATAATTAAGGGATAAATATTAAAAAATAGTTGGCAGAGAGAGCCTAAGATAAATTTTCTTAGGTCATTTGAGGGAAGGGGGTGCTAAACCGATTTAAATCTATATATGTTAATATTTTAGCAACTTATTCTTGCTGCTTTACAGATTAATTAATCGCACTCGCACTCGCACTCACATACAGCCAAAACGAAGCACACTAGTAACTTGAAGCAACCAATTCACACAACAAGCCTAATTCTAACTTAGAACAATTACTAACCAAACTAATTTAATTAGAGTGGATGAAGCTTGTACATTTTTGTAAGTATGATTATGTAAATTAGATAAAAAGGAGTTTAAAGTAACTTGGAGACCATAGGAAACCAGGCATAAGATCCCTCTCTCAAAAAGCTGATAGTGCTCTAAAATCAGAAACTGATTTACATATGGATATCAAATGAAGACCGAGTTGGATACTTATAAGATATAAAAATCGTTGACTGGAGTATTAAATGTTGTAGAATTTAAAGAGAGCCTTTGGAGAGAAAGACTAGTGTCTCACTCAGACAAAATTTTGGATTTAGCGCATTTAAGTTCAAACCTGCTCCAGGATGAACTTGGATATGATGAAAGTCTAATGAATCCCACTAATGACTAGCATCTTTGTAATTATCTTTTCGCTATTGGCAAGGTACTAGTTGCTATTTATTTATAGAATTGAACGACACACTAGACGATTACCAAGGCTGCAGAGAAGGCCGCATTTTGAGTTCAAACTATGGTGCCAAATTCGATTAGGCTGATAGCGGATAAGAAACAACAAGGTGCATCTCAGCCAACGTAGGGAATGGGAATAATAGTCCAAATAAAAGCTTTAGGGCATTAGAAGGTGAAAAATAAGAGAATAACGGAAATAGCGGCTTTGAATTAGAGGAAGACTAAATATCCTTTCTCAAATAAACCGATTTGCAAAAGATAGTAATTACTTTGTGATTAAAAGATTACGAAATTATGATGGGCGGTATATCTCAGAATAAGTGGAGAGCCAAGCTCTACTAGCTTAATCCCTAAGGTCTTTGCGATGGCTTAAGTTGTAAACTATAAATATTATCATCATTTTATTGATATTAACTTTCACAATAGGATGCGGGAGATTTCTACATGCAGTTGATAGCGGAGGATGATCGAGATAATCATCTTTTGCATATGAAAATATCATCAGCTCTGAGTCTACAAAGATAAAGAGCAACAAAGAGAATTAAGTGAAAAATCGAGAGATTTCAATATTTAAGACTAATCCTGAGAAATCAGACTGAGCTCATCTCATAATAAAATTTTTCGTTTTTCTCATTTTGGGATCCAACTCACTGCATATTTTTTACTGTCTTAGTTTTGGGCTATTATATTAAAATTAATTTGCCATTGTCGTTACTCTGATAATCCTAAGAGTGATCCTATGAAATGTGATAATTAAGCTATCACTAACTTTTCTATCTTCTACTTCTTCTCTTCTATTCAACTTTTTAATCATTTTTAATTCCTAAAATTTCTCACTGATCGTGCTGATCTTTCAGCTCTTCCCCTTTCATTTGGAGGGCCTTTGACATGCTTATTGTAGAGCGAAATAAATTGAGTAATTGGGTTTTCTAATCTCAAAAAAAGTTGTCTTGAGGTTTGAAGGATTCTTTCACACAGAACTCATTATATAAATGGCAATTCAATGATAATGAGAGATTTTTTAATTTGACATAAGTTAGCAGGGAGTTTTATACGGTAAGTGTGATCTTTCAATATTGAAGCACTTATAAAAAGATTTAATTTCCCTGTGTCTGAGCTCAGGATCTTTTTCCTCGCCTGAACACGATCAAGTTAAATTCTTTTTGTTACCATTTTTGTATAGTTACCTAAGATCTCTGGATGGGGAGGAAGAACCTCCAGCTTAAGTTGAAATCGACGATATAGATCAATAAACTGATGAACAGACCCTCCAAAAGTAAAAGCAAGGGAGCAAGATAAGTAAGAGGGCCAAGCAACCCAAGCTTATAGAGAGCGCTAAGCTGATCTTACCTCTGCAAAAACTATAATCTCAAAAAGGTCATCGAACTGGAGGAGTTCCCACCGCTGAGGGGCTTCAAGGATCTCACTTAGTCTGTGAGCTAGTTCATCCTAAACAAGATTCTTCAATACGCTCCAAGTCTATAAAGGAGAGGGCGCTGCTCTTCCTGAGAAGCTACAAGAGCTATCACTATAGATGAGAATTTATTGGAAAAAAGAATTAAATTAGTAATTAAAATAAAATCATGGGCAGATTAAGAGTGCTCAATTTTAATAAATATTAGACCATTTCATTCAGCATAAAATTTTAAGAATTTTATATACTTGCAACTTTTGTGTGGGGACACACAGTAAGGTGTTATCAGCGAAAAAAGTTTAGATGGAGATGAATTTGGTGAAGAGGAAGAATGCGCACATCATATCTCGCTGCTGAGAGGTGCTATGAAGTTAATTTAAGAAGAAAGACAAATTAGTTTTTTGATTGGCCACCGAGCAAGCTGCAGATTAGGGGCAGAATCTGTGATTTCAACTGCCATGAAGTTGCACTATCCATTTATTATTTTAATCAATCACCGATTTTAATTTAATGATAAACTATAATTACAGTCAACCAGAGTGGCAAGACTTAGTCTGAAATCACTTCGAGCTATACTAGAGAATATATGACGAAGACTCAGATTAATAGATAAGAGTTGCTTCATCGAATCCTCTCAAGAAATTGCCAAAGTCTTATCAATTTCTGTAAAAACTTGAGTTTGCTTGTCTTTATAATCTGTATAAAACATGCTCATAGCAATATACGAGCTTTGTCAATAAGTTGGCTCAGCCTCTAGAAAAAGACGAGGGTTTCATTTAATCACTGCTTTACTATAACTACTAGTCAATAGAGATAGATGAGGCCTTAATCAAAAGCTCTATCTAGTTACTTGCCTGCAGACCTAATACAGAACTCGCCCATGGACTTGCAAATTATATTTTTATATGAATTATTCCCTTGATGATTTGCACTTTTTAAAGGTCCAAAACTGACTAATAGATCATCAAGCTTATCCCCAACACACTGTTCTCCCTTAACAAGGCTCTATCCATATGATTAAGGAGTATTCTGGTATCATACTGATCACACGGCTCCTGTGAATGTTTTACGAGACTTCATCAGTAATTGTGCTCTGAGCATCTCAAAATCATGTTAAAAGTTAGACAATTTCATTTAATGAATGAGCTTGGTCTTTGCTGAAAAATTGTTTTCAGACTTAGAGGATTTTATCTTCTTTCTAATCTCTTAGCTCTCATCTCAGCTTAAGGCAAGGAGCCCTCTTTGTAAAGGAAAGTTGGATTAAATCTTAGAACTTGATAAAAAATTGCTATGATCCAGCAAGTAAAAAACTTCAAAAGCTAAAAGATATTATTTAAGATGCCCTGAAATCTGACTTTACATTATTCAACAAGTTTCTCGACGTATCTAGCAAGTCAAGTGATCTGAAAAAACGAGGATCAGAGAAGTATAGTTAAAAATTTAATTAGGAAAATCTGGAGGATGAGAGAGTAATAAAGTTCAGTAAAGCTGAACCACTATCACTTTTTAAAAGACATCCTTCTCTGGAGGATATCGAAAAAATTTTAGACCTCAGTCTTTTGGCTCTATAGAGGTTCTGTATAAATTGGTGAAATTTGGGAAAACCCATGGTCAAAAAGTGAGGTTGTTTTTTTCGATTCATCTCAAAATGAGTCTTGGTATTTATAGGCAAATAAAATATATTTTGGTTTTACTATGAATTTGAAGCTCCCCAGAGGTACCTCTATGCTAGTGGGATAATAAAAGACTTGCTTCATTGATTTCGAACCTTTCCAGTATATGATGAAAAATGCGAATAGCTCAATCTCATTTTCTGCAAGTAATTCAGGAGCATGTGAATGACCAAGATAGATAGTTCTTGAGAGGTTTTACTCAGGATTTAGGGTTCAAAGACTTCCTCTTTGAAAAAGGAACCTCTGGGGAGCCTCAAATTCATAAGAACTAAATTGGGAAAAAAAAATTCAGTGAGCTGGTACTCAAACTCTACATTTTCAGTTTTCGCATGCGCTCTATCTTAGCGGGGACTTATCAGTGAGTGCTAGTTTTGTAGAAATACGAATCATAGCTCAATCGACAGATCACGCGCTAACAAGACTTGAGAAATATGATTTTTTTGACTCTTGGATTGCCAGGACCAGCAGTTTTATACAGATAGATTAAAAAAATCTCTGAGTTTAAATTTTGAGAATCTGGTGAGGAACTATTAGCAAAACCTTCTTTCCTCAATGATGGCTCTCACGATGCTCTTTGACGGGCCCGATACACATGTCTTCTTTCACTCTGAAAATCTTAAGCAGTGCGTCTTGGCTTAGTTCTTTGGCCTCAGTCATCACATCGATGAGCCTCTCTAAGTGTAAGTTGATTGAACTATCGAGCAGCAGCCTCCTCTTTGTACCTACGCTAATCAAATTTTCAATGCTTCTACAGGGATCAGAGTTTAGCATAGATCTCGAGATTACCTTGAGAATTTGGGGCCTCAGCTCAGAGGTTACTAGCAGCAGTCTCTTTAGCTCGGCCACGAATAAGAAGTGCTCTAGGTTCAAACGCATGATATCTGGCTCGCTATTCTCGGAGCCTTAATATATAAAGTTACTCGCGCAGCACTATTTCCAAAATCAGTTAGTTAATCAAATAATAAATACATTGCTTTATAAATGAAATGGAGTATTATTCAGGTATTCTTGCTATTTACTAAGGATGCTGAGAGGTAATTTCTCTTTTCTAGTTTAGAATTTTATATTTAGGCACTACATTTGCAGAGAGCTCGCTATACAGTTTTTGACACATATAAATATTCATATAATTGAGATTTAGTCATTCTCGATACACCAACTCAAAAGTAAGTCAAACTTAACCTAATTCTTAAGGCTGCCGATTTTGAACCCAAAACTATCTATTTTGCTCAAATATAGAAAGAAGAGTTATCTAATTTCAAACAACCTCTAAATTCCATAAGACAAAAACAATTTAAGAAGTATGAAGCAGTTAAAGGATATCAAACTCTTCAAAAAAAAGAATAAATTACGCAAATTTAAAAGTTCAATTCATTCTAGGTTGTAATTGCCCCACTATAACAGCGATATAAATTTAATTATCCGAAAGTTATTTTGCAATTAAATTTTCTTCTTTTTTTTTAAGAAATCAATAATATGTCCCCTTGGTCTTGAAATGGTATCACCAACTACTTCGGCTGGAGATGCATCAAGAAGGCGATGTGCCCCAAGCTCAGAAGTGATTCCAGTGACGAGAGGAGTCTAAGTATTCCTGCTAAATTTTATTGAGCGAAAGATTCTGATAAGAGGGGCTGCCCCAGAAACTGGCGTAGTGTTTTGTGCAGCGTCTATTCTTCTCGTGGGATTGAAAAAAGCTTCCTGCTAGCCTCGACATGAAACTAGAGAACCTATTCCTGCGAATAGCACTTCAGCTGTCTAGAAAGCTCATCCAGGTCACGATGCCTGAACAGCTCCACTATCTCTTTGACCTTCATTACTGCCATCTGACTTTAGCATCTACTGTAGACACTGGGGTAGTATTGAAGTCCCTAACTGAGTATGCCAGTTAGCTCAGCCTGAAGTTCATGAGGCAGATCGTGGTAGCGATCAAGAGCGTAATTTAATTTTTCTGCTTTTCTAAATTTTTAGGCTATCGAATACGCTTGAAATTTTATAGTTTGCTAAACACATGGTCAATAGAGTTTTTATCCCTGATCAGATTGATAGTCCCTAGCCATTTCAATTTGGATGAAATGCAACCCTTCTTGAAGAGAAGTTATAAGTTACAATTTTGTAAATTAAAATGTTATGTTTCAAAAACTCAAAGCTTTTCAAAGAAGATAGAATTTTTATAGTCCACTATGTCGTTTTGGAATACTTGATATATCTATACTGGATTACTAGAAATAAATTTTAGTCAAAACTGATAATTGATGAAATCAAAACATATTTAAAATAAAGGAATGTTTTTATTTTCTGAATGTATTTTCATTGCTAAGGAAATATATTATTAAAATTACTAATTTTAAATAATCTTAGTTGATAAACCAACTCCAAACTCTATAAAATCATTCTACTAGCTTTTGAAACTTTTTTATTATAGCCACATCATTCACTTTGAAAACAAACTAAGATCCAATTTAAATATCGCAGGAAGTGACATATTCTAAAATGTAAACATATATTAAGTTCTGAGATTACCCCTCTTATTGCAATATTTTTTATGATTTTATAATTAAAGTGAAGAAGTATAGTTGGAAATTTTGTTAAATAAAAAAATAAGAAATGTATAAACTCTCTCCCAAATAAAATACATTCAATGCGAAAATAAGGACTCAGTATCAATTTTAGTACTATTATAAGCTACGCTAAATTATTCAATTATAAAGAAATAAAAAATTTATTTTTCTCAGACTCTGTTTTCCTAAATATGGATGTCATTTGAGAATGTGACTTGCTTTCTGTTTTATATCTTAATAAATACTAGCTCTCTACAAACTGGGGAGCAAAAGAATCAGGTCTGCCTTCCTTGACATATTTGGCAGCTGTCTTTTCAAATAGAGCATCCTGAGTGCTGCAGTTATCTGATGGAAGCTCGACTGAGGTATACTTTCTCTTAAAATCAGCCATCTACTGGTGGTCGAACTGTGTAAATAGCATAAGGTTCTCTCTAGTGAGACTCTTTAAACAGCCTTTGCCTAGTTTCCTGGTCTCTTCAGCTCTTAAATAATATCTTGATGAGATTCTCAGTGAGTGCAACAACAAGTTCTTGGAGTAGGGTCTTCTTGTGAGACATCTCTCTAGGAGCTCTCTTGCCTTGAGAATCCTCCTCAATTCATTTAATTAGTCTCTTCACTCTTTGTCTCTGCTCGTCTAATCCAAGTTGATAGAAGTAAACTTATTTTACGAAAAGAGTTCGTTGAACAAGAGCCAGTAGGTTTGGAGCAGTCTAAATCAATAAGAAGAAGGTCTTGAGGCCGGTTGTTCAATTTTCAGCTAGAGACAGAGAAACTAAAGACTGAAGATCTTAGGTAGTAAGGACGAAATCCCTGGTCTTTTGAAACAGGAAAGAAAGAATGTATGCTTCCTTCAGCTTCACAAGATTAAAAGCAATGAATAACATTAAAGAATATAAAGGAGGAGGAGGATGTTCTTGAAGTAGAATTCTCAGTGCTCTTCGTACTTGAAGTCAAGCATGATTTTTCTTACTCCGAATCTCTACACCAAGTTCTTCAAGCAAGTAAAGCTTGAAAATTGACTTACTGATAGATAATAAATAGGGGTAAATATAAAGTTCTTGGATTTGACTGCGAGAAGTAAGGATCGTCTGCAATAGAAAGTACCTCTTCTTCTTCCAAAAAATATCGAGTATCAGGTTAGCAACTCCACCAATGGAATAGTTGTTGATGAGAGAGTAACTCAACTTTATAGTTGCAAATCATATTCGCACAAATTAAATAAATTTTAGCTTGATTTATTTAGCAATTCTTATAAACTTTTAACTTTTAATATTAATTTTGATTTTAGTTCTCTTTAAATTTTCTGTAAGGCTGGCTCTTAAGGATCCGATATATGTTAGGGTAGTATTCATTGCCTGAGACTTGGCTGAAGAGTTCGAGATACTTCATTCGCTGAGAAGAAGTCATATTAATGAAAGCTTGTTGAGTTGTGTTACTTTACAAGAATAGTGAAAGGTAAAGATCAAGCTGATATTTCAAGATCTGGTGTATCACAATTGTCACTCACTGAGCGGTGTAGAGGTCACCTAATATTCTATACAAAATTGTAAAGCAATTTTATATATCTGTATTAATTAGGAAGGTATTTTACTAGCTTGAGCTGATATAAAAAATATGATTTATAATCTTTCTCAAATGAGCTAGAAAAGATAAAATATCAAAGGACTGAATTGTAGGTCTGATAGTCAAGATTCCATCGCCAGATTCGGGGTTATAAAGGATGAATCCTGGATCAAAATTTCTCAACTATTTTTTAGATTATGGCTTTGTTGTGGTCTCTGATGTATACTTAAAAAGAAGAGCTGACTGGAGGATATTGAAGGAAGAGTGAAAGTACACCCATTCGAACTTAAAACTTAATCTTTCTTCTTCAAGACGGCTTAAATGTCCGAATCCCTTTGGATACCTTCTCAAGAATTGAAAATAATTAAATTTGCAAGGTTAAAAATCTTTGAACATTTTGTTCTTCAAATACTTAATTGCTTCGTCTTAATTCTCTCCAAAATTTAGAATGAATAAAAGTAATCTTTCGTCCTTCATGGCTTATTGCAAAGAGAGCTTAGAGAAGTCTCTAATGTTCTTTTCATCTCTGCAAGCAAATTTAGCCTGCTTACTATGAATTTAATGAGAAGCATTTACGTGTCTGGTTGATGACCCTCCGCCACTCAGTACTTTAAGAGTTTGACCTGAGTAAGCTTTGAACTTGAGAATACTATTCACCAAATCTACTAGCTTTTGGCTGTGCTGCGAATATAAGAGATTGAGAATGTCCATGTATCTTAAATAAAAATTCTAATTAATCTCATTCTATTCCCATTTGCTCTACCATGATGACTGTAATTTTCTCAACTGCCTAATCAAAGTTTGAGTAGTTCTCGGTTCTCATCAACATCTCTCTTTGGATCATGCAAGGCACCAAATATGGAGCGAACTGGATCCAATTAGCAAATACTAAAAGTTGCCACACATAGTCTATATAGAGTCCTGACGAAACAGTCTGATGTCGCTCTTAAATGGAAAACCGGAGGAGCAAGTTAGTTATGGTAAAAATAAACAACTATAAATGGATGGAGAAGAGAAGAATTGATTCATTAGAGAGTTAAAATTCTGGAAATTGCTATTTTAAATATTGTTGAATATATAAAATTACTATATATAAAGATGAATTACTAAGCAAAAACAAGTAAGTTTGATGGTTCGTAAATAAATGTTAATGAAGTAATCATTTGTCCAGAGATTGACTGCGAGATCAAGATATAATTAGTGAAAAGTAATTTGCAGGGAAATAAAGAGATTTAAAGTCAGCTCCTTATTCTAATTGAAGGAATATTTGCCTTGTTTCTTAACTTAGAAATAATTAGTTCTCAAGATATGATTTATCTAAAGTTGAAGCCATTGATTTTGAAATACCCAATAATCTCTATCTTCTTGTCTACGAACTCTCCAGAATTTATGCAAACATCGATTAAAAACTGATCAGAAGTTGTCTTCAGTCAATATCACCGATTCAATAAGTCTGTGAAAGCAGTACTACTGATAACCTGAAGTGGTGTAGGGAGCATATCTCATTCCAATCTCAGAATAAAGAGTTTTAACTGTCTCCAAATCTCATTCTTGAATTGCTAATGAAGTTGATGATACTTCTAAATGTAATTCGAATAGCTTAGCTAATGAAGGATACATACAGCCACATCATATTTAACTGGTACAGCAGACGAAACCTTGTCTGGCCCTTCAAATTAAGCTTCAGTAGATTGATCACTTAGAGTGATAGAGCCTTCATCAGCAGGCTGTTATTCATTAGGAATGGCTTGCTCTGAAATAGGTAGTCCATGGATAGCTAGAGTTCTTGAACCAATTTTTATTATCAAGATCTTGAATATACTTTCTCTATTTAAAGGCGCGGACTTTCTCTCCTTCGCCTCTTGCCTCATGATTTTTAAAAGCCTCATATCAATAAAATTTGTAAATACTAAGGCGCTTTTGATGAAGCATCACCTCACAGATATAGCTTAAACAGGTCATATTGATACTCTGAGATCACTGTGAGGGATTTTTCAATCAAGTTCCTCACCTCATATTTAGAAAGTAGCTGAGTCTAATTTGAGTGAATCAAATAAAGCAGACACAACATGAAGCGCTCTTTTACAAGGATCCATCAACTTCCATATTAAGATCTACACTAGACTTTTCTCCAGCAGGAATGAATTACTTACGCGATCCAAGTAGTTTTCTCACACTTTTAAATTTGGAAATGTTTTTAGAGAATGGATATGATGATCTTGAATGGCTATCAGTAGCTCAGTTGTGTAGCTTGTCAGGAAAGTCTTGACTCCATCAGTCCACATTGCTTGGAGCAACAGCTAAAACAGTATCTGAGCTTGAACCTCTTGCCAAGAGATATTATGGATGCCTTATAGCTCCTTCAGCATGGTTATTACATATTAGATTCTATTGAAATTGTGTAAAATTTGCTTTGAGATTTGATTATAGGTCTTTGCTAGATATCGTAAGATTGAAACCGAATATTGATACATCAATTCTAGCTTAGATATCCTCTTCTGTAGATCCTTCATTAGAGCAATGCTTCCAGGGGCGTAGATCCATTATCTAGCGGACACTTTAAGGTCTTTAATTAGATAAAGAACTACATCTAATTTCTTGAATGCAATAGCTAAGAGTAGAGAGCTTTCCAAGATTATTTGAACTTCAAAATAAATTAAGAGATTCTGAAGGCGCCTTTTCTTGGGCTGAAACTTTGAACTCTTCATAAATCCATTAAAAAGCATGACTTTTAATTCAAACTCAATTTTGGTAATCAATCATATTAAAATTTCAGGTCTTTACAAAACATAGGATATCTCTAACCTTATGCTTTTCAAATTCACTCACTGTAATTTCCTTGAATGACTTCTTGCCTCATTGCTTGCTGGGAGATTGGAGCCATTCCGGTTCTTAAGACTGAGCTTTAGCGTTGCCGCTCTTCTTTTCGGCACTGGTGTCTTTGATGTATTGCAGCCCATATTGATTCTTCGATTAGCTATAATTTGATTTTAAGATATAGTAAGTGAGAAATTTAAAAAACTTAAATGCAAATCTCTATAATTTGTACTACTGTCTGCCATAATCGTGCTTTTAATATAATTTCTTATTCAATTCTGCATGCAAATTTGCCTCTATCGATCTTTAATCTTAATGACTTCAAATTCAAACAATTTAATAATTTTACTTTTGTAAATGAATAAGAGCTCTTCAAAGTTAAAAGATTTTAGGAGAAATATTTGAATGCTCTCTATTTTCATTCTTTACTTTATTTATTCAAAAGTGCGAAACATAATTGAAAAGGCTTAATCTTATCAAATTGATGTAATGTTAATAAATCATTGGAATCTAAATATATCTTTTTTCCTTTCTCTTGACACTAACCCTTACACTTTTATATCTTTTCTTGATATTTACTAAGTCCTTTACTCCGCTATCATCTGACTAATTCGGTTATCTTTGAGGACTTATATCTTTTTTTATTAGACAGCTTTTATCTCACTCCACTATCTATAATAAATTTTTAATTAACTAATTTATCTTCATCGCTACCGTCGATTTGTATTTTGATTTTGTTGTTATTCAGTAATCTTGCTTAAAGCAGGTTTTTAAGAATTTTATTTAAATCATTGCCATTATTGCTTTCCTCCTGAACTGTTGAGTAAAAAATTGCAACAAATCAAACTGTTAGTAATAAAAGAAAGTAACTAAAAGTGTAAATTAATTTGAGGCACTATAGTTTATGTTAAAATATGCTTAAACCTGCTAATGTCTCGTCTCTAAACTTATCTTAGTAGAAATTAAACCATAAAGGAAGAATTTATCAAGTACTATATCACCTTACTCTGGATCCTCAGTCTCTTTGATGATTTTCTTTTTTGCTTTAATTCCTTCTTGTTTGAAAAACATATGATTACCCTAGATAATTAAACCATTCTATTTATCATAAAACAAAGAGAGCGTAAGGTCATTCTTATCATTAATAGAGTGTTTTTCCCTAAATTTCTTGATTATCTTGCTCTTTTTGTTTTTTCTTCTCTTTCGAGTAGAAATCGTCTGCTTCAGATTTATGTCTTTCTGCCGATTTAGCAAGATAAGAGTGATAGTAAATGACTTCTCTTCTCTGTTTTGGCTTTCTCACGTACTTATAGTAAAGTGCTCCTATAGGCAAGTCAAATGCAATAGCCATCAAACTTATAAATAATTTAAGTAAAATATTCTATTAGCTCAGAAGATGAAACTAAAAGCGAGATAAGCGGAAAAAAAGCATAGGGCATTAAACCCACAAACCCAATATCCTCGATCTATATTGAAGGATCTAAATAGCATTCCACGAATTAATAAAGCACAGTAGGAAAGTCTTGAGTATGGAACCCAAAAATCATCAACTATTTTTTTTTAAAGTAGAAAATTTTTATTTAATGTGAAAGAAAAACTCTAAGTGACTTGAACACATCTTAATAGACCACAACTGGGAATATATTCTTGAGAAATCCAATGATAAAGATTAGATGAGAGAAACGTAAGCAATAGTCAATTCATACGAATGATAGTATCCCGTTTGGTTGATTATTTTTATACTAAAACATACTTATCATTATAATAAAAAGTATAGTTCCCTCTAGATTATAAATTATTGATCTTGATTTTGAGAATTTGAGATTATCCAAAATTTTCGCAATTTTCCAGAAGTCTGGCTCCTATCTTTTAAATTTTTAAACTGAAGGTGAAATATGAGCATCCTGCTAATACTGAATGAGATAAGCAGGGATTCTTGCATAAGGCTTGACAAAGCAAACAGTAAAATACTCATCTTTGTAAGTGAAGTTGATAGCACTAAAGTCACGTTAAATCAAGGTGGAACACTATAAAATTAAAGGAAGAACACAAAACAAAGATCAGATAAAAAATATTATATAGGGAGTAGTTGATAATAGCATTATCATTCTATTATATATGCAAAAAGAACTTCGCTTTTAGCGTTAAAAGTTGAAAGGAGGGTGGAATAAAGAAAGAATTGCATGTCATTATTAGGTACAAAATTCATCCAAAGGAAGTATATTACTCAGTACAAAGAATTATGTTGATATGTTAAATAGAATAGCCAGGATTTAAAGTATTTAGTAATAGTGCAATAATAAAATATAAAGGTACTTCTCCTTCAAGATCAAGAATATAATTAATCATTGTTCATTTTTAGTATGAGAAGGAAAAGGATGAGAAGGAGAAGGATGAGGAGAACTCTGAGGGGATGAAGAGGATGAGAAAGATAATAGTAAGGATTAGAAAGTTGAGAAAGATTTGAGAATGAGATAGATGAGAAGGTCAGCAGGGAGAAAGTTGATGAGGTGTTTTGTGTAAAAAGAGGGTTTAAAGGACATTGGTGAGATGGTTTGTGTGAATGAAGGTGTTAAGGGCATTTCTGACGAGCTTGAGGAGAATAGGCGAGAAGCTAATAATTCACAAATCGAAAAGTAAATGTTTGCAAATAAATCATTATCTTTCATTACTTATAGAAAGAATTTTTTTTATCTCTAAAATTTATAGTGCATGTTTCTATAATCCTTTCCATTTAAAATTTCAAGATCCTTCTCACCCTTCTTTAGTCCATTTTGTTAACATACTTCTAAAGCTTTGTTACAACAAGAAATATTTATCTAACTTTGCGAGTATAATGGATTTATTTGTGCTTCAATGTTTCCTTCTTTCTGTCAAGTATTTTAGTTTGAACTAGTTATATCAACTTTTTTAGAAGTGAAATGATGTCCCCTTGAATGTTTATTATTTTCAGTTTCAGTTATAAATCTAGTGTTAATTTCGTTTCCATTTTCTTTGAGGTTGATTGATTAAAGTAATTATTTAGTTTCTTCTTTCTCAGCTGCTTTCTCTGTCAGCTTAAGTTATCTTTCTAATTACTTTTGTTCACTTATCCTTTGTCTTCCAACTCAAGAAACTTACAACTGTTACACTCAAAGCTTTCCAAATTCTTAGAAAATATAAGGTCATCAGTATTTAGTTGTATGATAAAGTCAAAACCTTTGAGTGTCTTGAAAATCACAGGAATAAATTTATTTATAGTGTCTACTTGAAATGGCCGCAATTTGTTAAAATCCTGCACCTCAAAAATATCAGGTAAACACATTACTAAACATACAGAAATAGGAAAAGCTCTAGGTATTGTAGCCAATATATAATTGTAATCATTTTCTTCCACTCCTGAATTTTCGCTTAACTTAAGGCAGTCCTCATATCTTCCCAAATCATTGTAGTTTTGGCCAGAATTCTTAAAGATTCTTAGAACAGTTCGATTATACTCCAGAAAGTAATTAATCCGTAAAAGTCTAATAAGGCATGTACTTTTTCCAGTCGTAGAATGTGACTAGTTTTGCACAAAGTTTGAACGGACATCATAATTAGTTTAATTCTAGAGGATTTCAATAGGGACATCTAGATATCATTTTAAATTTCAAGATCTTATAATGATCAGGTAATATCACTCTCAAAGTTGAGTGGTCCTGATCCTTGGAACTAAACTTGAAACAAGCTTCTGCGAAAGATAGGTAGTGGAGGCAAGATATGCAAACATTAATAAAAGGAAGCTAAAAAATTAGGAGAGTTTATAAGTTCAAAGATAAGTAGCTGCTATCAGTTGCTAGAATTTGATAATGAGCTCTTTTGTGGCATTTTCATTTGTTTCTATTTTTGGTAAACCTGATATTTAATCTATCTTTGACATTGAAAAAAATTGTTAGAAGATATAAGATGGCTGATAGATATAAAGATTTCAATACCGGGTAAAAATACTGTAAAATTTAGGAGGGATCATAGCAAAGTAGAAATGTAAAGCTCTTATTTTTAAGATGGATGGAAGATAAATGATTTTTATATCGATTTATAGGATTAGTTTACACTATAACTGGCCTTTCTTTAAAGTCCTTGCTTTATATGGATAAATACTTAACATTTTCATTTATTCCGCGAGAATCAGAAATTTGTAAGGAATGTTGAGAAGCACAACAACAAGAGGTAAAGGAGAGAGTCATAACCACATACTCTCGGTCTCGAAGTATAGGTAACATTTTTTCTCTCTTAGATTTAAGATTCAAGCTCTGCACCAAATCCTCGGATTACAAGTGCATCATGAGTTTAAATAATCTCATATTTAAAAGTATAAGCGGATTTGACTGTCTTATAGATACTGATCATGACGGTCTCTTCGTCTTAAGGGAAAATAGTCCTCAAATCAATTTTTCCCAAGATACTCCAATTTCTGGCAACAACCATTCTAACGTGTCTTAGTTAAGCACCTCAAGAAATAATTGATGTTTACTTTCTTTCAACACCTCTGCTTTGTTATAGGGGAATCTCGTAATCTTCCAAAGGTTAAAAAATGAAATAAATTCTTGCTATCTTTAAAAAGCTTGAAGTATTACCTCTTCCGCTGCGATTCTGTATAAGTAGAAGACATTTGCTTGGACAGGTGATCTGGGAGTGGCAATGATAAGACCAGGAGTTTGGTCAGAGTAGCTCTACGGGCTCTATGAATGATAAATAGCTCCATATCCCACAGCTCTGTAGGGAGATCTGGTAAGCTTTCCGCAGTCAAACTCATTTCCTGATCTATATCTAATCTTAGGCGCTTCATTCATAATCTGATCAAAGCGGAGGAAGTTGTAATCAGCAAATTGAATCTCATCTATGGCTGTAGCGCCACTGGTTGCTAGTCCTATGGCAAATCTTTCGATACCTTGCTCAGACAAGGGTATGTTTAGTACTCTATCAGTTCCAAACTCCTTGTTGAGTCACATTTTACATCTGAACACCCCACCAAATTTGGCATCCTCTCCAAATACAACTACTCAACAGATCAACACAAAACTAAATAAACTTCTTAAATATCTTCTTTGGGATCGTTCATAAGTGCAATAGTAAAAGATCGTATTCCTTTTTTGAGTGTTTTTTGGGTTTTTCAACTTAAGTTCCTTGAAATTTAACTTATTAGTGAGATCGATCTTCTCTATATATAACTTATTATAATGGAAAAAAAGTCTTTGACAGAGTAGTGATCATAATAACTTTCTTGTACCTTAAAGAGGCTTCTCTGATATAAGTTGCCTTTCCTGCAGATAAAGAACCTTGAATGGATCTAGTTACAAGCTTCTGTACAATTAATTAGCTTCAAAATAAAATGAATAATTTTACTTTAATTTAAAACGAAAAATTTTATTATATCTTTTGGCTATAAGTCTTCTTAAGTAAGTGGCAGTAATATTTTAATTGAATAACTTATATTTAAAATGAGACTGCCACAAAGAATTTAGGGATGAATCTATCCACAGTAGTAAAAATCTAATGAATTAATTTTTAGAATAATTCATAGGGTGGTAGGGATGAGTGGTCACAAATTGAATATAGCAAGGAGGATTAAGAGAATGCTCAAAGAAGAAGTGAATAATCCATCATCCACAAAGTATAACACAAGAAGTACTAAAAACATCAATAAAATTGGCAATCACAGAGTAGCATTGAAATTAAATTATTGGAATCATCAGTTAAATGAAAAGAGCAGATAGCCCCTTCAAGTTTAAGCTAATCTTCAAAATCAAAATTTAAACGCTAATCAATTATTTATAATTAAAGTAGAGTATCCTCTCCGGTTATAGTTCCATGACTTTCATCAGAAATCGAGGCAATGTCCATACCTCAGTCAGCCAAGCCATCACCTCCAAGGACCTCATTGTTACAAGTGTTCTCTCGGGAAACAGAAACTTCGAAGGCAACATCCTCCCCCTCACCAGATATAACTACTTCTCCTGTCTTCCTGTTTCCTACTCCTCTGCTAAAACCGTCAACATTGACTTAGAAACTGAGCTCTATGGCACTAACACTAGCGGAGCACCAGTCTTCCTCTGAAAGATATGGCTAGACTTGACGAGGTTCAGCAAGTCACTCAGAGCGTGATTAACCCATAAATTGTAAAAGATATCTATCTACACTAAGATCAGCGGAGGCACTGACATATAGAATAACTTAGAAGCTCTCCAGGGCAAGCTCTACCATGGGACAATAAGTCTACCTACATCCACAACCCTCCCTTCTTAAAGTCAGAGAGAGAGAGAGAGATTTCAAGCTAGATCAGCAAAGGGCGCCTTTGTGCTCGCCAAATTCTGAGACTCTATCACCACTGATCATATCTTCCCAGTTGGAAACATCTCCAAGAATTAACCTGCTGCCAAGCACTTGATAAGCAAGAGAGCCGAGGCTGCTGACTTCAATTCTTATGGAGCCAGAAGAGGAAACAATGAGATCATGGCTAGAGGCAAATTTGCCAACGTCAGACTCGCTGCGGCGACAAGCTAGACCAAAAAAGGGTGCACGTTCAAACTGGTAAAGTTATGGAAATCTTCGATGCCAGTGCTGAATACCAGGCCGAGGTTCTCCAATACGTCATACTTGCTGGACAAAATTAATTATTTTATATGCTATATATATATATAACTTAGATTTAGTATGGATATGATTCCTCGAGAGATTGGACTTGCAAAAAATCCTAGCTCAAAAGAGTAAAGGCTGGGATTACTAAGAGTTTCGAGCGTATACATAAAAGCAAATTCATCGGTATATCAGTTCCTTGCCGGCTAGAACTCTGACAAATTTTTACTCAAGGTCACCGAGTATATCGAGGTGGGTAAACAAGTGGATATGAGCACTATCATTAGAATTACCTTCCCCTCCCCGGCCTAAGACTAAACATTAAGCTTGAAATCACTTACTATAATAACGAAGTTTTCCTTCCCTAAGTGCTCAGAAAGCTCCCAAAGTGACAATTCATAATAGTGCATAATATGCTCATATTTATCTTTTCATAACAAGTTCAAGTCACTCATCTCTTTCTTTAAGATTAAATGAAAATGGAGAGAGGTTGATTTGAATTTAAAATATAAATAATAATTGGTTTTACATTCAAATTCTGGAATCTTTAAATATAACATCAGCTCAAGCACATACAATTTTAGAATTTACATTAACAATAGCAATTAAGAAAATAATAAAAACGGCAACAAAAACAACATAAATGCAAATTAGAGCAGCTAATACAATTAGCAACAGTTATAAAATAACTTCGGTGGCTACTAGGGAAATAGTACGGCGCAGCAGGGAGGTGGCAACTTATATAACCAGTTTAATAACGGTAGACACCCACCCCCACAATCGGGAGACAGCCTAGGATAGACAACAATTTCATGAAAAACTCCAATATAGGAGGATTTCAAACTCAATTCAGGCACCTTTATAACCAGAGCCCCAACTATGGAGCAAGCAACAACTCCAAAAATAGCATTCAGGGTTGATATCAAAACTAATTATACTAATTTAGAGACAACTGGTCAAATGTTTGGGGCAGCTCAAACTAAGGCACAATGGCTTGTGCATAGATCAACTTTAGAAAAAGCAGAGACCGATACGGCTAGCCTTTTGGGCTACTAGAATGAATTGGGAAGGGTCGGCCCAGTCATGAATCAAGGCTTCAACAATCAAACCTTTGATAAAAGAAGGGTTAGGTCTAATAAAAAGAGAATTAGAAACTTATAATTTGAATTTTATAATCACATTGATGCGAGAGTATTCAACTAAGCCATGATGTCAGCCTTCATCAATCAGAGCAGCAGCTGTACAATCGAACAGTTCTTCTACCCATTCTACTGCGACAAGAGCAGCGCCATTAAGCCTTGGGATTTTCTGATCATTTCTCAGTCCTCCAGCCAGCTGTCTTCAATTTAAAGCACTTGCCTTTTATCATTAGGATGAATTTATAGAGTCACATTTTACCCGGAACAATCCAGCTAGATTAGGTAGAGCAGGAGCTAGAGAATATAACTCGGACGTTATTATAAAGTTTCCTTTTCTATATGTTATAAGTTCAACAGTAAAATTAATAGCCTATCAATGAATGACAAAACCATCTATCCAGACAAACTAGAGAACTCACGCATCCCTCTCGGTCGCTTGTAGTAGATCTCCCCTATTATATTAGACTTAGACAGATTCAGCTCCTCCAGCCAGTCTTTGAAAGTTCACTCTACTGGAAGGTGAGAATGGCGATCGAGAACTTTTAATCTTTTGAACAAAAGGCTCGCATCAACAGCAGTTGTTGTAGTTAGTAAGGAGCACAGATGATGGATGCATGTTTTGACAAGCAAGATGAAGAGTCCATGTTTGACTATCAGTGCATGCATGAACTATGTCAATAAGGTGAAGTTTTTACAGAGTCTCAGAAACATTATACCTGAGCCAACTAGACCATAAGGTACAGAAAACAGGGCTAAAAATATGGCAGGAGGGTAAAGAAATTTCGAAGGAGTGGGAAACCCAAGCAATCTTACTATGGAGTAAGTCAGATTAAATTTAGCATCATATTTGAATTATGAGCTAGAATTTTCTAAAAATATTTATCCTTTTTAAGGCAGAATAGTTGGCTTTAGTTTTTCTGATTTAAATTCAAGCTCATCTTTCTCTGAAGATCATCATGCTTTCCCAAATGCTTACTTAGAATGGCATTCCCTTCGGAGCCTCTCACCTTATTATAATCGTTTTTCCATTATCTAATTTCAAATAGCTATTAATTTAAGTGATAAATGGATGTAAGTGCTGGAGCCAGGATGAAGTGCAAGAGCAAAGGGTCCACTCAATGAAGATCAACTCTCAGATATGGAGTAGAGATTGGAGGATCACATGCATCCCGACTAGGTTCTCATCTCAAACTTTGAAAGCAAGCTTCAAGGGTGTGGAAGGCAAAGAGCCAACGGTGCAGGCAATCTGGGAGGAGGGGCACTAGATGACAGCAGACTCATTATGGCTAAAGATCCTAAGCAAGACTAAGCGAGAGAGCATATTCTTCAATTTTTAATAGAGAGGATATTCTGGCTTAATTAATAGATGATAAATTTCCCTTAAGGTGAAAATACCGAGACAAATTTCCAGGCTCAATCTCGGAAGGAGTGTAAAAGCTAGCACCCAGCGCAGTGATGCTCTACTTTTTGACGAGAGAGATAACCAAGGTGCTCAGAAACTTCCCTTACGAAATAGCTTCGGCTGCAAGAAGCAAAGGCATTAATTTCCTAATATTAAAATTTTTCGAAGCTAGATCAAGTGAACTTGCATATGATAATGTAGGATATTGAAAAGTAGCAGTCTCTTAAAGATCTTTCATCTGCTGATATGAAGTAGCTCAGTGACGAAGGGTTCGAAAAGATCAAGCCCTTCATCATAAGAATGAAAAATTTAATAACAAAATTTTAAAGAAAAGAGGTAAACTGAGTGTAGTTATTCATGAATAGCAATGAAGATCACGGCTACTTGGACAAGTACGAGCTCAAGTCAGCCTCACAAAGACTGGGAATCTTAATCGTAACTATACAGCACATAAGTTCCATATTCTCTTTGCTAAATCCTGACAAGGCTCAGAGACTCGACCTGAACTGCTGATTGACAAGTATTACGAGTACTTAAATTCGAAATGCATTCCAGAGAGTCATAAGATGCTCATTAATTATGAGAAGGATTGCAAGTATGCCTAGCTGAAGAAGTACCATTCAGTTTCGAAAATATTCTTTGACAAGAACTTTTTGAGAGTACCCAACGATAGGAATGTAGATATCTAAACTCAAGAGTTCATGAAAACCCTCAAGAAGAAGATTAAATAAAGTTAGTGTGAAAGGAAGTTTCTATGTTTAAGATGGTTGGAGTGCAGGAGTTGACTGAGAAGTTGTTCATAGCTAAATTGCTTGATGCCAACTCATCCATTGATTTCTAGAAGTTTTCAGATCAAGTGTGGGAAAGGAGACTCAAGGACTTGATGATGGAATGCATGGCTGGTGTGAATGGACAGGGCAAGGAAGCGCAGAGATCATAAACAGAAGACTGTTCTGCAGATGGCCGCTTCAACATATCACTACTAGACCATCAGACTCTAATACTATCTTCTCTCAGCACAAGAACAAGCTTGAGAGAGATCCGATAGAGCAAGATTTTCAGCTTTTTTGATGAATTGATATTGTGGATATATTTCAATGTCTACAAAACTATCATCAACAGATATTCATTCATATTTCTATATAGATATTGATACTACCCTTTGATTCTCAAGGACTTGATAGATTTGGTTACTCTCGATTTCATAAAGAGTTGCTCTGGTAGGAGTTCATGAAGAAGCTGCAATATGAGTTCAACAAACTTGCCCTCATCAACAAAGTCCTCCTCACTTATTTTGAATCTCTAGAGTTCAAGGACGAGAGCAACCTCTATACTCTCTTTTAGTAAGAACGCATCGAGCCTGATGAACTCAAGAAGATTTTTGCCTCGAGAGGTATTACAGCCGACGAGGTCGATATTCAATATCACATGAAGGAGTAATAATTAATTGTGTTCTATTAATGATAAGTATGATTCTAAGCAAGCAGTCTCTGTAAAGTTCCATGATATCGAGAGAGACTGTAAAGGACTCACTGAAAATCTCAGTCAGAGAAGCTTAACCTAGCTAACCTCCCTTAGGTTCTTCAAGCAATCAACGTAACCTAGATTTAATAAGGTAGACACTCTGAGAACTCTTTAGCAAGTCTAATAGAGTATGATCGACGTAAATTGCGTAAATAGAATAAGCGAAATACAGGAGTGGACTTACCTTGAATATTTTCACTGACTTGTCCTAGTAGTAGTAGAGCTAGTCAGTGAAATTTTAATTAGAACCCAATCACCGATCACATTTTTAAATTAATCGCCAGTCGCTCCAATGTCTTAAATTTTAATTGATCACCTTTTAATTAAAGGTGGCAGCCACCTCGACTTAGAATAATTAAGATCTCTAATTATCAAAATGTTATAAATTCCAAAGATGGAGTTGACCTTTCCTTGTTCCTCGTTGTCGTATTCCTCACACTGGCCTTCACCCTCTTCAAACTGAATTCTTTTCATTTCTGCAACCACCCTAATTTACGTCGATCATACTCTATAAGGTGGGTGGGAATAATCTTCACAAAGTAAATGAATGCGATTGCCCAAGAGGCTCAAACTCAAACCCCAGAATCCTCCATCTGTAAATTTATTCTCGAGCTCACTACCATAAAGCAAACAAGGGATAATATAGATGTGGTATTGTATTAATAAAGATGCAGGCAGGAGCGAAGAGTCAGAGTGAGCAAGTATCTAAGTTCGTTTCAGTCTCACTGTTGATCCAGCGGTTCAAGACGTAATTTTATACCTAAGACAAAGTTGACACTGCGCACATATTTTAAAAATAGAAACCTCCAAATCAACTGACCAGTGGCAAATACAGAAGACAGTTAGAGAGTGAGAGAGAGATCATAAGCTTCTTTTTGGACTATCACTTTGACTACCTTTCTTCAACAATAGACAGATTAAAACAAGCCCTTATAAAATACCCTTTTCACTTTGAGAAAGACCCCACTCCTCATCGCTTTGAAGACCTTTTGACGAAGTATTAGGATGGAACACACATGAACACGCAGCTCCTGATAGTAGACTTGAGCGAGAAGCTGTTCATGTTAGATCAATTGTTGCAGATCATGAACAACATCCAAAAGCAGATCTCCCTCAAGGCTCTTAAGTTAGAGCAAGCTTAGGCCATTCATAATCATAAGTCCGTTTGGCTTTTTCTTCATTCCAAAGATAGAGAAGTTAAAACTGCACCAACTAACAGCAGAGGAGTACAGATAAGTGTTCCTCCTCCTGGAGGTGAAGGTCTCCCCTTGACAAGGTCAATAAGCTGCTCCAGCACTTCTACCAACCTGACAAGCAGGGTAAGCGCTCATATAAAAATAATTGATGCTGAGTGCTCTTTTCTGTAGTTCATTGAGGACATCAGGAGTATCGAGAAGGAGTCGAGCATCAATAAGAGGAAGAAGAACCTCCCCAACCCCAACGAGCTCCTTAAGCACTTCGCCTACTGTACCAAGACTAGAAAGCTCAAGAACATTGGTTCCCTCATCATAGACAACGACCTCAAGCACCAAAATCTCATTGAGTAAAATGAAAATATTAAAAAACCTTAAGAATTATGAATTTAGAAGGAGATATTCTACAGAGTGATTAATCGTCTGCAGCTTGGCTTAGGCGAAAACTACTCCAAGAAGACCTCACAATCTAACATGATTCGTATAGATAAATATCTTCCTCCTTGCGTTAAGCTTGGAATGATAGACATAGTGCGAGCAAGGGACGATTTGAACTCTATGATAAGCAAACAAGAACTTCAAAGTGCATCTAAAGTCCATATTCAATACTCTAGTTAATGAAAGCATCGTTGGCTGCATTGATATGTCACCTAAATCCAGCAAGAAGAAGGTACAGCTGGAACTAGAGGCTCAGAATACCTTCATCAGCCAAGACAGTCAAGGGAAGTCTAACTGTTTAGGAATTCCAAACTGGTATCGACCACCTGAATGTCAAAATGGGAGACTTATTATAGTTTGAATAACTTTACTCATTTATAATTGAAGATCAAAGTTTCCACACAACCTACTTCGCTCACTTATTGAGCTGACCAAGAAGTTTACCTTAGCTGCCAGTCATAAGTCGTTCAACTATAGCAGATAACAGGCAAGAACTGCGTTCTCACCTAGACCCAACTCTAAGAAGTCATCTTCACCGACATCGCAAATATCTTAGCTAAGAATATAATCCCCGTGCTTGATCAGATCCACATCTTCGACAGCTCCAAGACTCATCAACTTAACTGATTTAAAAAAAAATCAATATCGAGCTCCGTTACTTCATTGGAGACTAGCAGTGGATAGAGCAAAACTCACAGGTCAAGATCAAGATATGTGTGATTGCTATCGATGTCATGAAGTAAAAGCAGGACAGTGAACAACAAGGACAAAGAGAAAGGGAGTATAATGAGATGGAGTTAAATATCAAAGAGCAGTAGACACAGCCTGATGCACCTGCGAAGAGTAAGAAATACTGTGGCTACTCAGAAGAGCGTAGCTAACATGAGCTCACTAAGAATATCTCCTCAAGATCCTGACTTCATATTCAACAACGTTATGACTCAGTATTTTTTTAAAGGAATTTCTGTATAAGCTTTCTTTAAGAAGTTCAGTCGCCTAGTGCAATCTTATTTTTGAGAAGAACGCTTTCAAACAAGCTCTTGCTATTCTCAACCTTAAATGGACAGACGAAAAGAAGGTGAGTGAGCTTTTCGATGCAATTTATTTTGCAGATCATAACGGCAGATATTAGAAGTCGGTGAGAATATAAAATCTAGATGAGGCTATGATGATGAACGCAGCCAGGATCGCAGATGACTTTTAAGCTACAAAAATTCAGTCTGTCTATGCTTCTCTTAAAAGCAGAACATGCTTTCAAAACTAAAGGAGCACTTCAACTTTCATATAGAGTGGCTGTTATATAATGACAACTTTTCATTTACAAGCTGAGATGGGATAGCATATGTACCACGAAAGAGAAGTCAAATTCAAATTTTAGATGTCCTAAATATTGGTAGATAAACTCAAGATCCCACTCACTGAGGATCGGCTGCTAACTCTCCTGCCGAGATACAAATCAGACTGTGACCCAACGAGGCTAGACTTTGTGAAGTCCATTCATGATATAGAGTACTGCAACATGGACATCAAGCCCTCGCTAATTTTGACTATTGAGCTCACTGAGGATATCTCCAATGGCCTTTCTTATAAATCTAATAAAGGACTACATATCCCCAGATGAGCTCTTCATTGATACTTACCACTCTTTAGTGCTCAAGTTATCGACTTATAAGGAAGTGACTCAGTACGACCAGTTTCTCAGATAGATGGATGACATCTAGATTGGTTTCAGCCATGAAAAGGAAAACTTCAGCAACTTCTTCAAACTTGCGGAAACAGGCGAGGTAGCTCTTGGAGCACTTAAGAACGAATATTGTGGGGTTGGCGTTGTGCAGCTTTCAAACACTCTCAAGAGACTTGCTCAGAGTAAGTTAGCACTTTTATTTATTACAACTTAGAAACCCTGGCCCAGATATACCAGCAAATCCTAGGCAAGGTATATTCTGAAAGTAGAATTACACTTAGACTGTCTTCACTATCTTTTCGTAGTTCGACTAGCAGAAGACTAAGCTCGAGAATTTCGAAGACTTCTTATTCGTCATAAAGGGAAGCTAAGAGTGCGAGAACTTAAGACAACTGACTACTAGCATTTCAAAGGGCCAAAAGACGAGCATGATTAAGTCATCATTGCTTAAGACATGATAGAGTACGACAAGTTCTTCGCAAACTTCAGCAAGGTAGAGAAGTTTGCTATCAAGGAAGGATTCAACTCTTTCTTGCAGGCCAAGAATGAGTAGGCTGTGGAGATTAATCGAACCTAGGAAAAGACTAAGTGAATATACCACAAGATGGACGGCTTTTGGCAGAAGCAGGGTATAATTGATCTGACGTGCGAGGAGTTGATGAGTAGAGACAGAAACAGAACAAGTGTGCCGTCAGGCGCACAAATTCAAAAAGCCTTCAAGTCAAGATACCCACTTAAAAAGAAACAAATTAGCTTTTGGTTTTCGATCCCTTCTAGTGTCCTAAAACTATCTTATATATACATTTCTATATCTAATGATGCTCTATATGGTTTTCGGAAGAGCTAGATGCAGCAAATCTAATCTAACAACCGCAAGGATTCATAACTTCCTTCACTTAAAGAGCCAATACACAATAATCCAATAGACAGAGCGAACAGCATGCCCCAATTCGGTATTTGGACAGTATCAACGAGCAGAACTTGATAATTTAAGTGAGTTTCAAAGACTAGCTGGAGCTCAAGTACTAGACCGTTGCGAATATCGTATTTCAAATAATCTAGAGCAACAACCAACTTAGAGACTAAGAGTTCTTCTCAACATTTAGAGGAGATAGCACTTACTTAACAATAAAGTATATAATTGTGGTATAAGTCATACTTCCACAGACATGGATGTCAAAGTGCTTCCAATACTTCAGAAGCTCCCACACAGCGAGCCTTAATTTCAAAAGTTCATTTAGCACTTCGTAGTCTCAGAGGTTATCTCTCAACTCCTCTCTGACCTTCAGAGCTAGATCCAAGCCAAGGATTCTAAAGTGGAAATGTTAATTTCCCCACCCTCTTATTCAGACTTCCTGAGACATTCTATTATTTCAAGAACTTAATTGAATAGACTCTGCATCTAGTTCCAGCTGCTGCTCCTGAGCTTTAAGTCTGTCAACTTGGCTATGGATGGAGAGCCTCAAGTCATTTTAGTTGAATAACTGCTCACTCAAATTTGGAAAGTCGTCACTAGCTATTGATTGTAGCATCTTAAGAGCCTCAAGCCAAGTTACTTTCTCGTCTTACTTCAAATTTTGAGATAGGATGTGAATGCTAGCAACAACTAGATGAGCAGAAATGGATAAGCTGACGCCATCCCGGTTTCCAAGCAGCTCAGTTTCTTTAACAACAAAGTGAGGCAGGTGCTATCCAAGATAAACGAGCACCTCAAGAAGAATAGCATCTCAACTATGTAGCTGCACACGTCAATCGATTATCCTCTACTTTAAATTTTAATGGACAAGAACCAGTTGGTGGAGAGGTCTGAGTTTGTGACCTACTTCTCATCGGACATGGCTATCAAAGGACTGCATAAAGAGCATCCAGCGGAACCATGCTGACAAGATGAATGGCTTCAACTTGGACCTGCAGAAAGAGATGTAGAAGAAGATTGACCCCCTCATCAGTTATTTCAATCAGGAAGGCGTAAGACAGATATCATTAGATAAATTAGTTAATACCTTCTACTCTTAATAAATATTGGTTTATTTTATTGATTTTACAACTAGGCGATCAGCCTAACAGAGGCAAAGGAGATCATGAAAGTGGCAGACATAGACAACTCCAAGGCCATCGACAAGCAAGAGTTCGGAAGTGTTATGCTACCCAAGTTCAAGGAGGAGATGCTCTCTTACGAGCAGAACATGGATGAGCTTAGGAGCCTCTTAGGGAGTGCGAAGCTTACCACTCCAATTAAAATATAATAAATAATTAGTTTTGTTTATTTACTTGCCCATGGCTGTGTTGAAGACAGCCCTGCTGAAGTTGAACCTCGACTTTACAGACGTGCAGTTGGAGCAGCTGATGAAGGAGATGGACTCCAACCAGAATCTAGACATTGACGAGTTCATCGCTTTCCTATCTATAGAGGACCACACAAAGTTCAATTACTCCAAGACTAAAACAAATATCATGTGTATCAGGTACACTCGCAAGCTGGGCACCATCGATTTCTGTAACTGCTTCAAGAACTTCCCTTCAAGCTTCTTACCCTCCTTCACCACTGAGTAGTTAGAGAGGAGAGGCTTAAACACGCTCTCCGATGGACTATACCCAGAGTACGACTCAAAGACCTTGGTCTTCAAGGATCTTCAGGAACTTAGAATAATGATTGTCATTGCTTGCTGCTTCTTTAATAACTTAACCAGATAAACAAAGCAATAACTGGGGATGGATAGAAGCAGTTCTCACTAGAGTGGGAGCCCTATTTCAGTTACGAAATCTAGCTAGACAAGCTATCAGGCGTGTTACCGTCTAAGTAGGGGGGATTTGACTGGTCTAAGAACACTCATAGGGGAGTCAGAGACATTCTTCATTGCAATAAGACAGGTGATTATATGGTGAAGTCAAGTTGCTCTTCAACGCCCATGAAAATCTGAATTAAGCCAAGAGCTTCAAAATGAGAATTTTTACATCTCTTCTTTTTGAGAGTGGTCTTGCCGAAGTTTGATAAGGTACCGAAAGACTTGCACTTTATATTTGAGCTAGTTTACCACACACTCCATTACTCAGATTCATTACAGGAAGTAACCTGCGCATAAATATTCATTCCCATAGTACAATTAGATAAGACAGCAAAGTGAAAGTAGCATTGAAAGGTGGTAATCCGCAATCAGAGGTGAATATTCAGTAGTCTTAACTCCATCAAGAGCCAAAGGTCTTTACCTTTTTAAAGAAGCTAACTGCTAATATAGATGAGCTTTAAATTGATCTCACAGTCGAGCTCTACTTCAAATTGTAAGAGCTTAGTCTTCGTGTGCATGACGTCTCAAAATTGTCTAGAAGCTAGAGACTACTCAGTTTTGGGGCTGTCTTCCTACTCTACTACTTGAAGAAGCTGATGAAGTAACAGCAGACTATGACAGCCCCTCAAGTAGACTTTGTAATAGCTCAGTTCTGCAAAATCTACAACAACCAAGATGTCAATCTTATCTTCAGTTGCTGGACGGAGATGCCCGCCAAGTTTGCTGCTATAGGCACCTCTGGTAAAGACACTCAAGTGGGCAGTGGAATTGACTCTGGCCATGAGAAGGATGGAGGAGCTCATTATAAAGGTCTGCTCAATAATCTACAGCTCAGAATTTCAGTTCGACCATGTCTGCTCCACGAGATCAACTCACTCAGACCTCTTTAGAAATAGTGAAATGTTCTTAAAGAATTAACTTATGCCAGGCAGTAGAGAGAAACGCACAATAGACCACACCAAGAAAAAGAAGGAAGTCAAGGAAGTTACAAAGAGAATCTGAAGCTAATTAACAGTTGTTGGAATAGGACTTTCTGAACTGCATATTTACAAGATGAATACAAGCCGTTCAACATATCTGAGATGGAGATCACTATGTGTGGCATCAACTATATCGATTCTAAGAAAGAAAAACTACTCAAAATATATAAAGAAATTATGGGATTCAACATATTGTGAGTGACCTAACTCATAGCTTTTTTCTAGTTTCCATTTCCATTCTATCATTTTAAAGTCCAAAATATCGGATTAATCTAAATGAAAGTTTTGAATTGTATTAATATATCATAAGCAAATAATCATGAACTAATTCAATAAATCAAGGATCTATATATTCAAGAGAATTTTCCCCATTCCCTTTTAGAACTCGCATCTGATGGGAAGGTAGCTAACCATGAGTCTACGTTAAGCCTGCCTAGTTAAAGGAAAATGTTGTTAGCCAAAAGCTGAACCAGTTGGCAGCAAATTACCAGCTGACTAATTATTGGAAAAGCTGTTGTAGCAGTTGTTTATAGCGTTAGTGGGCTGGATGATAGAGTTCTCAAAGACTATAGTAATGCCATTCTTTACCTCTGCGGTTCTTCTCTATAATGACTATATTTCTGATGCGAGGGTCCTTCGCATACTCCTTTGACTGTCCAGTACTCAGTTTCCGAGTGAACATCCCTCTCTCCTTCATCTTCGAATAACTTAAGACTAATTAGTTACGATGCAATCGATTTATTATATTTTTTCTCTTCTTGACTATGGCACAGTCCCATCTAAGTTGTCTGCATTTGATACTCTACTGGCCCTATCCTTGTACTTGAGTCTGAGTTGCGCAAGATCCCGTGCTTCGAGTGGATCTTGCCCTTGAGTTGGAAGGCGCTGCTATTTGCTGAATGTTAGTTAACTCCACAAAGACCTTACCTTTCTTGATGATGACCTTCTTGATCTTCTGCTAGAGCTCCCTCAGCCCCTTGGGATAGTGCTTGCTAATTTTCATCTCTGATTCAGCTTCACAATTATCGTGTCTATCACAGCCTTTTCATAATTTAGGAATAAAAGTGCCATTCTTAATCTGCTTCTGCTCGGAATGAGGCTGGCAAGTTCTTTTGTTCCTCTCCATTACCTGCATTCTATACAAAGCAAAACAAATTGCTCAAAGAAAATCTCTACAAAGTGGAGATTAAAAAGCAGCTCATTCTCTTTCAAGTTCTTGTGGAAGAACTGCTGCTGAGTCCGCAGCTTCTAAACCTTGTGTGCATCATAAGAAATATGTCGCATCCTGCTGCTTGAACAGACCCTGGATGGTGATGATTCATAGCTAGTTGATTATGATCAACTTAGTGCTCTTCTTCAGGATTTCTACTCGCACAGTACACAAAGTAGGCGAAGAATTGATAGATTGAATCACAGATACTCTTCGACTGCCCGTTCTTCTTTATGAAGCCCACGACATAGTTCTCAATTTGCTTGACTATATCAGATAATACCAATATCTCGCATTCTCAAAGATGTTGCCTCGATCGAAGAGGTTCAAGTACTTATCTAGCAAAGTATCACTGCTGGAAAACGGCCTTCTCTTCAGCCATTTCATCTCGAGTCTCTTTCCTTACTTCTTTACCCTTATTCTTGCCCTGTCTCTCTCCAGCTTCCTGCTGTTGTTAGTGCTTGACTGTAAACTAGTGAGACAATTGCTTCTTCTCCTCTATTCTCACCTTGATCTTCTCAAATAGCAGAAAACATTTAAGAATAGATTATAAATTTTTTAACTGCATGAATTTGTCGGTGTTTCTGATAGTGGTGAAGTTCTTCATGTCCTGAAGTGAGAGCATACTTTATTTGTGAGTGAGTATGCCTTGGAGCAATATCTCGTTCTTGAGCACGTTCTCCAAGAGCAGACTATGCACGAAGTGGAAAGCCAGATCTGAGCATAATCTTTACTACTCGCTTTTCTAGATTGCATTGGCGTGTAACTTCATTAAATTTGCTGTATCAGTTTTTTCTAGGTTATGAGGGTCATTAGAAGAGACTCCCTGCTTCCTTTCGAAGGAAGAAAGCTCTTCTGAGTTGTCAAATGAGAGCCAGAAATCTTGAGTATCTTGCAAGTTAAAAGTGGTTACCTTAGAACTTTCAGAGATAGTGATATAATCAAAACTAAGTTTAGATTTAAAGAGGGGATACCTGATTCTTATTTCATCAGCCCTGCAGAAAAGTTTAGTCTGGAAGTCTACTTAGTCTGTGAAGATGTGGGCTTCCTTGTTATTGTGTGAACTGTAGAAGCCTATGACCAGCCAGACCAAGCTGCTATCATAGGTAGAAATGATGCTCGAAGGGACCTCATGCTATTTAAGTTGAAGCAAGCTCGAGGATGAACCCATTTGAAGTCAGTGCAGGCTTTTACTTCTCTCCAGTTGGATTAGGTTTCCCTAGCTGTTTGAAAGCAAGCCAGAGGAGTCATAACTCTGCTACCTAAGAGCCTACAATGGCGTGGCCTGGGTGCTCTTCTTTCTTTGCAGGCTTTGAAAAGCTTTGGTTAACAGGATTTGGAAATCTGTTTCCTAGAAAATTACAAGTGACAAGAAAGGTTTAAAGTTTTTTAAAATACAGAAGCGCATCTGCAAGTCCTTATTTGATGGACTGCAGAAAGTTTTGATAGGACTGGTTCTCTTTTGAGGGGTCGAATACACATATGGTGTTGAATCTTGCACTCATCTTATACAAGTCAAGCTATTCTACATTTAATAAAATTTGAGCGATTATCATCTTCTCAATCTTACATTTTATGATTATGGATCATGGGTTGCAATTAAATTTGCTCTGACTTTCTTAGCTTATCTCACTCTTTCTATAAACTAATCTTCTTCTCTCCCGTCTTCAAACAAGAATAGAGAGAAATTTTTTTATTGCAAGCTACTTTTCTTGATTACGCTTGAATAATCTAGTCATTAAGCTTTAAGACTCACCCTGTTCTTAGTGTTAAAATTGATAGAGAAAGAATTTATCTTTTTATCAATTGGTAGTCTAGCTAGTATGCAATCCTGAGGTTAGTTTTTATATCTTGAAGGTATTAAGCAAGCAAGCTTCAAGCTCTTGGAGAAGCTAGCAAGTTCCTCATGTATGTTACTTTACTAACTCATTAGCACTATTTTAGAGTCTTCATATATCTCTTATATTTATATATAGTTTCTCTTCGATACACTGTCAATTACTACTCCACTTCCCATCGCTTCTAAGACAAGGTGAAGCTTCTAAGTCTAAAAGAGGAGTTATTTTCTGGCCTGATTAAATCTCGGTGAGAAGCCAGCGCCTAAGCCTTTGGGAGAGATTGCTGTACTCTGTTTTTGCTTTTTACTGATGCTGTTGTTGATGTTGTTATTGTTATAGCTATGATGATTAGGTGAAGAAAGGTTATGCTTAGGCCAGCGACAGATTTAGCAAATGCCCTGGCACTGGCAATTCGGTAAAAAATAACTAATTAGAAATATTTACTTAATGAACTGTGGAAGAGCAAGTATGAGGCTCTCTTCCAAATTCTATAGGTCAAATATAATAAGATTATCGTGAATTGGTAGTTTTTAAAATTGATAGTTTTTGTTACCTTTGTCAACAGCTGTATAGGAGTTTAATTTAGATTATAATTTCATTTATTAAATTTCTAAAAAAGGAAAAATAAGCAATAGGATGGAATTGGAGAAGCAATCTCACTAAAGGAACTGGAACCATTTGTGATAACAAGTTGAAGTAATTAATCCTTTATTATTAGACAATAATTATGATGATTACTTTTGAGTTTAGCTCATTTTTAGGACTTTCTATAACACTTTCATAGGCTGGTCATGAGACTTTAAGAAAGATGATTTGCTGCACGAGAGTCAGTTTAGTGCTTCATACTTACAGCATCTGACTACTATTCATTATGGCAAGACTGTAAAAAAGTAGATATCACTTCAAAGCAGAGATGAGTGTATGCTTTCTTTATATGCTATCACTTTTCTTATTAAATGCTTGTAGGGTTTGAATGGCGAGAAGGAGCAGCAAACACAATAAGACAGAGGAAATAAAAGCAATAAAAATTAAAGCACTTTTTAGACTAAGGACGAGAGTGATGCAAATACAAAATAAGAGTCAGCTCAAATAATTATGTATATATGTATATTCGTGAAGTGCATTTACCAAATCACCTAATTGTATTTTACCTATATTGTAGAAGTAACATATTTATTGTTAAGTGGGGATCTTGCGTTAGCACAGGCTCTCTTGGTGGAGGACTCCGAGTGCTGTCTGTAGTTGACTAATTCACTTACGTTTTCTCTCTTCTGTAACTTTTTCTGCTCTCTCCTTTCACAAATAATTTAAAAGTATCATTTAAATGTGAGGGGATGAATAATTGATTGCTATTTTGAAAAAGAGTGAACTCCCAAGCTTTGGTCCTACCTCTTTCTGTTCTGTCATTTCTAATGGAAAAGACTTCTTGATTCTTAGCAGTCTGGGAGCTATTCATTAAGTGATCTAGCTACTTCATGTGTCTGAAGTCATTATTGGTAACATATTGCTGTGTCCTATCACTGATAGTTGGATAAAATAAGAATGGATTTCTCGGAGAAACTCATCATTCATTCTCTTAAGAGTGCAACTAATTACAGGCTGCATTTCAAATATGCAATCGTACTCTAAAATAGATTGAGTTAGGAAAGTTAAGCTATAAATAGCCGTCTTCCATGGGTTGATAGCCTTGAATATTTATCCTCTGTTGTGCTGCCGTGCCGTTTGGCTTGAATTAAAGCAGCCTACTTCGATTCATGAAGAAAAATAGAGAATAAAATTTAATATACAATAAATAAATATAATGGCTTATATAAATCCTTAAGAAATTATCGAGCAAGTTATGTTCTCACCTGTGAAGTTAGCCAGGGACTACATGAGCCACTTCTCACAGCACGAGTACTTCCTCTAAGATCGATGACTCAGGTAAAACCATCGGTAAGTGTTACTCCCGTTCTGACGAATGCGGTATTCCCTTCGCAATCACCTTCAATTTCGACACTCTCACTCAGAACTCAGTGACGATGAGAGACCTCCACACCATGAAGCAAGTCAGACTACCCATAGCAGACTTCGCCTCAAACATTACTCAGCTGGCTAATGGTATGAAGTCTTGGGATGATGTGCTTGCTCAGTAACCACTATTCCAGTCTGGCGTAACAGATGAATGAGAAATTTCACATACTCAAAAGAGAGAGTGCGTTGTTATTAAATCAAGAGCTAAGCAACCTTAGTTGAGATAGAGTTAAAATTACATCACTCTTGTTATTCAATTTAGACTAACAAATACGATTATACTTCCTTCTTTTCTCTTTACTTATTATCTATGTTTAATCCTTTATGCTATCAATTAAGTATTATTTTATTTTCTTCAAACTTAAAGCACAACTAACTTCATTAACTAGTTATCTATCCATTCAACTCCTGCCTTGATGTTCAGGCCTTCCTCTTCTCTTGGGCTGTTGAGGGGCTGGGTCTCTGCCTTGTCTCCTTGCTGCGGCACGTCTATCATCTTCATCTGCCTGCTTGTCTAGCTCATCCAAACTGAGTCCCTCTTCAGAAAATTCACCCTTATCATCAAATTCGCTATTCGAATCGTCATCATCTTCGTCATCCAAATAATCTTATATGCATACGCTTGAACTTAGTCAAAAAATTAACTTAATGTAATGAGTCACTCTCACTGCTTTCCTCTTCTACTTCCTCATCTACAGAGAATTTTTAGTCCTCGTCTTCGAGCTCCTCGTCATCTGACTGGTCATCTTCAATCAAGAATCTCCGGCTGCCGTCTTCTAGAAAACCTTTGAAGTCTTTTCCAACTAAGCAGGCACGCTGGCCCAATTCAGGGAGGGAATAGCCTCATAGTAGGTCAACTCGATCTCGTCGAAGTAGGACTTTATGTCCCCGATGTACTCCATCGGCGCTAAACTTATGCGCTTGAAAGTCGTGAAGTCCTTATTGAATCACATCGCAGAGATGAAGATCATTCAATATGCTTGCCTTGAAGATGATAGCCATGTCAAATCTCTTGTTTCCGAACTGCATTCTCTCAAAGTGGATGTGCTCGATGTCGGCGATGTCGATCACGAAGAAGGGGAACTCAGAAATAGTAATCAGACAGTTCTTAGTGGGTCTGAGCTTAACCACTGATTTGTGGGGACAACCTTGGAAGTCCAACTCCTCGAAGGGGATACCGAACTCTATCTTGACGCCTTTAGGATTGCGCTTAGACATCTGCTCGATCTGCTTCACGAAGGCAGCTAACTGTTTGCAAAAATAATATAAACAATTTGTAATATAAGATCCAGTTTGTTAAGCTTCTCTTTCTGCTGGCGCTCTATTTCTTCTAGTTCAAACTCATCTATATCATTGAGTCTCCAGTGGTTGTGTCTTTGGTCCAGACCATCGGCTGCAGCTCCTGACTCCTTAAAGAACTGAACATCCTGCACCTTCTTGGAGCCCACCTTAATTTGATGCTTCAGGTTAAAGTGGATGATCACGATTAGCTCGTCATCAGCGCATAAGTAAATAACTTCTACACTATAAAATTGTTTAGCAAGGCTGGAAGAAGGCATTGTTGATGTTTGAAAATGCTATGACGACGTTGTGTACTTTCTAAGAGCAGAAGTGCACTCCGTTAGTGTGGGTTTCCAAGTTACCCATCTTCTTGCCAACTATATTAGGTCTAAGCACGAGTCCATCCAGGGTATCCTTCCCGCCTTTAACTAGATTCAACTCCTCCAAAAAGTCCTATGGGCGTTCTTCTAACTTAGATCCTTAATCTTGAACTTCAGGAGTCTTCACCTTCTTAATCAGCTCCTTAATCTTAAACAATGAATGAAGATAGAGGAACGTCATGAGGTGGGTGTTTCCTCCTCTGCTCAAGTGCTTAAGAGTAAGCTCACTGGCGAATTAGCTTTGGGGGTCTGGCATGCCGGAGAAGCTCATGGTCTAGCCAGCAGGGTGTGGAAGTTAAGACGTAGGAAGCCCAACTAGCCTTCCTGAGTGGGGGAGACGTTCTTAATGGCTGCGACGTGGAAAGGCACGAAAGAGTTCTAATTAACTGGCACCAAGAAGCAGTCGTTTTTGTTGTTCACATGAAACTGACCTGGCTTGATGTCCGAAGGCCTTCTCTGAGTTGTAGGCTTGGAGGTGCTTTGTGTGCTTAACCTTCGTCTGCTTGGACTTGTGGACTATCTCCCGTTCTCAAAGCGTCTGCGCTGCTCCTTCAACTTCCACTTTAGCAGCTCTTCTTGAATGCTCTTACGATCCTAGTTATTGTAGTGCTGAACTTCATTCTTCTGGCGGAGACGAGTAGATTGAATTAGCTCAGTATGTTGAGCTCTCTCCATCAAGTCCATTTGATGATCTTAGCTATTCTTGTGAGCATATACAACTCATATAGAACATGCTAATTAAGTAAAGCATGACTGTTTGACTTAGCTGCCTCTTGCTTCTTGACTGAGACATCCTCCTTCTTTCTCTCTTCCTCAGATTTGTCTTCTTAGATAGTGTAGGAAATTTCTTCGAACTTTCTCTAGATAAAGTTAAAATTTCTGGATTGAGGGTAAATATTAATTACATTCGAAATAAACGATAAATGCATCTTCCACCTGCCAGTTAGACTTCATTTTCTTTGCTTCATTTGTTTTACTTTTATCAATTTTTCAAAGAATTCTAGTTTACTTGAATGTTTCTTCTCTAATTGATTTATCTCATAAGTTGCATCTTGCCAAGATATCACAATCTGAAACTGCGAATGTATTTGCTTCTCTATTGAGTCTTCTGATATCATTATCTGCTTGGTTAAGTAATGGAGTATGAATGTTGATTATGATTCGTATCGAAAAATTGTCCTTTGCGCTAAGCTCTGTTTTCTTGCTCTATCCATTAATAATTGCTAAAGTTGAAATAATTTAAGAAGACTATATTTACTTATCATTTTAGTCTAATTAATTAAGAAAGGACAAATAGAACTGACTTCTATAAAAATAATAATTTGATCTTTATTTAAGAAGAAGAGTTGTTTCAATAATATGAAGATCTATTTATCTTAATTCCACTAGGGCAAAACTTAATTACTTTTTGCTTATGCTTAATTAGGTTAATAAAAGAAATGATTTTATTTATTTATTCTTAATTAATTTAATTACAGCTATTAAGAATGGAGAACGACAGCTAGGCAGATCAATCAAAGGATTAATTTCAGGAGAGAAAAACTTGGAGAATTTCTCAGTTTGTGCATGTTTGTGAGAGAGAGAATGCGCTTCATGCTCACCCTGAGGTGGCCAATTTTACCATGCATGTGAGTTACCTTATCTCAGTGTGATTAAAAATATGCAACATAAAAACTGTGAATGAATTCAGATGTGGCTTCTCAAATGATGCGGAAATATTAAAGTTGCCACATAAATAAGGGCAAAAGATTTAGCCAATTGAGCTTTAAAGAGCCTCTGTAAATCGCATATTTATCTTGCAATTTGAATTCTTCTTCAAATATAATAATTCATCTTTTACTTGCAGTCAATATTAAAAATTTTAATGATTAATGAAACTTTGAGATCATGTACTGACCCTCAGAGTCAATAAAAAAACTTTTTCTTCCATCGCCACAACTGAATGAGAGGCTTTCTCGTTGACATCAGTGAGAGTAATTTTGATGCGAAAGCACATATTAGGCTACACTGGCAGCTCGTTACTCTCGTTTATCATCAACTTATTGTCCCTTTATGCCGAATCCTATATCGAAGCTTAAATTAAATAATGCATCTTCTCTGCATAGGGCTCATTTTTAGATTTAAGATGTTGCTTCACAACCAAGTAGTCATTCCCCAACTATAAAGTTTTTTAGAGAACATCAATAGACTCAAATGTAACTTGATATGCTGCCTTCTCAGGAAGGATAACTATGAGTGTGCAGCTGGCCATAACATGCATGTCCTTGAACTTTCTTAGCACGTTCACGAAGATAGTATAGAAGTTCAGCATCTTCTCATCGCTCACAACATTTAAGTTAATAGTGTAATGCAGATTTATCATGGGAAATGAATGAATTACTTAACTTTCTAAATTTTCATAGATAGCATTTGATAAGTAGACATTGATTTTGTTGAGGACAAATTAGTTGCCGCTCTTAACAAAGATACCCAAGAGGTACTCGAAGAACTCTAGTGGAGCCTTGGTCTGTTCTCTCAGCTTCTTCAGCTTTCTCTCGTCATCTAGGAGGCTTTCTACCCTCATGGAGATTTCCTCGTGCTTGGTCTGAGTCTCCTTCTCTACGATGAACTCAATCTGATCAATAATGTTGCCAAAAGTCCATTTGTCGAAGGCAGCTGCGGTCTACAAATTTGAGACTTCTTCCTTCAGCTTAGTAAAATTAATGTTCTCGAAAAGGTCTTTGAAATCTATGAGCTGAGCTCCTCTTGCATGGATGTACTCGAGTAGCTTGCTAGTAAGGTCTCCGTCTGCTGCGTCCTTGGTGAAGATGCCTACCTTTGAGTTGGGGGGTATGTATGAGGTGAGCTGCTGCATTCCTTCCTGAGTTTTGAATTGCTCATACAAGAAAGATTTAAATTGTATGACGACTTAAATTTGCTTGATGTCTCTGGCCAGAAGTTCAAGCTTAGGACCATCATTTAGCACTCGAGTTGAGAAGAGATAATAAGAAATTTGATCATAATCTTGAGGCACTTCCATAGCCTCCAGCATGCCTTCTATTACAAATCTATTTGACATCTGCAACAGCCACAGTAAAGAATGAACAACTATAAGCCGCAAATATATAGAAAGCATCATATAAATAAAGAGAACATTTAAGTTAGCATTTGAAGAAGCACTCCAGAGTATGTGATGGCATTATCCTATTTGGGTGAGTGGTATATTAAATGCGTGCATTTACTTTTCTTGGCAGAAACCGCGAAAGTGAGGTGGGTCTTAGTTAGGACCATGACTGTCTCTGGCAGCTCCTAGTCTATCAGCCATAAGCTATTGCGCAATTTCGGTTAACATTCAAACCATAACATTCGAAAGTGAAAGTTTGTAGCTTCAAGTTCGAGAGGGCAATGTCTACTTTAAATTAGGAGTCAAAATATTTTTAATTTAATACTAACAAGAAGTCTAAGGTGAGGGGTCGTTGACACCCGTCGCTTGTCTTTCCAAGGGAGAAAACTCGCGCCTCTTTTTGAGAACCTAAATCAAAATCTGCTCTAGCTCAAGGAGGGAGGGTCCATCTCCCACTCCCCGACATATTATAGTGGATCAACACTTTCACTTTATGATTTATATTTGTCTGTGGGGTCGAGGTCTCAAAATTACCTGAATCAACTTTTGAGGATCTTCTGGATCGTGTGATAAAAGGTTTTACCTTCAAAGCTCACTGATTCTTACATTGATGGAGGTAGTTTTAAACTTTCTGATCTAGGTAAACTCTAAAATAATTATTCAAAAATGTTTTACTAAGTGATGAGAGTGAATGTTTCAGGTTTAAGTGGGTGTTTGCTTTAATTAATATAATAATCTCCCACTTTTTATGTAATTATCTAATTACCTCTAATTAAATTCTTTTTCATAATAGGAGACACCCTGCTCTCACATTAGAATTCTGAAAGCTATTGTGAGAGTTAAAAGATATTCGTTTCGTTTTTATAGTAAGATTAAAACAGATTTTTGAGTCATTAAGCATTCAAATGTTTTTTCAAAGTCCATTATAGCCTTGGTGATATGGATATTAGCTGTGGGTCCATTATTCGATGTTGAAGTTAAGGTTGCTGTGTCGGATTTATTCATTACAAAGTTCTGATTCTGATTTAAAGATGTGACCATTGCTCTTAGGTCTGTGGTTATTTTATACGGACCAGAAAGAGTTATAATTTTTTTAATATTCTCATTAAATAAAGTAAAGAGTGTTATTTAGAGACACTTTGAATTAGTCTAGTCCTACGCCACTAATTGCTTGACCTGTATGAGTTAAGGTAGTGTTGTTGTGCTATTATCTTTTCCTTTAGGTGCTAACTCAATTAAGAGGACTGCATTCAAATAAATGGCAGATGGATCCAAAATATTTGAGGTGACTGAAGTCCTGCAGCTTGGCTCTAATTAGCATCAGCGCTAGTGAATGAAGAGCTCAAGTCGCTAAGTCTTTAGCGGCTGTCCATTTAACTATTAATCCTGGTCTGGTCTCTAGTATCCAAGCTACCGTTTTTTATCTCCCCTTAAAGCTTTTTCAAAGGCATATATCCATAGAACTAGCCTAAGTTCACATTTTGATTCTGCTTCTACTTTAAATGCAAGCCTTGAGAGTACTAATTACTCTATTTGAGGACTGCTCCCAACTAAGAGAAACTTTAGTTGAAGACGTTTATGGACTTGACTTGAGTGGCATTTGCAGTGGTGGCTGTAAAGAGGTTTGGAGGATTTCCATTTCCACCTGCAGCTATAGTTGCCCTTTGATGAGTACCTGAAAGTGAAGTGTTTTATAAAAGCGTAGGGTATAGAGTTACCAGCTTGTGCGATGAAAACCTCTTAAGCAGAGAGCCTGTAGTTCGTTGAATCTATTTTAATTATACCCTCTTTGCATTTGTTAAAGATTATTGAATCTATGAAAGTATGAAGAAATGATAGCATTTCATGAGAGTCAAAGGAAGGAATCATCTCATGTTAGCGTGACTGTATTTGTATTGCCAAGCAATAACTAGCTATCTTATTTTTCATCAAAAGTTATGTCCAGATAATTCTTCAAAGCGCTATTTCTTTCAATCTAGTGCTGATTTAGTTTCTTAGGCATTTGCTGAATTCTCTCTAATGGAATCAACTTCTTCTCTGATAGAAATAAGAAGAATGAGTAAGTAATTGTGGTAAGTAACTGTCTGATGACTATTCGAAAGTTTTGCTTGCACCATCTTGATACTTCTAAAAGTTGATTATTCTCTGGCCGTTTCTGCTACCTTGTCTGCTTAGCAGTTATGAACCTTCCTTCCTCCCTACCTTGAGTTAAGAGTTTAGTCCTTAGTATAATTTTGTTGCTTTCGAATAGTCTCAGTGTGGCTATTGATTTCCAAATTTTTTCTAAAAACTTTTGTATTCTAGTAAAAAAAATGTAGCCCCCAGGGAGCCCGTTGCACAATTTTCGTAATAAGAGTTGCTGGCCAAATTCCTTGATTTATATCTCTGTATTCTTATTTTAACTATTGATCCTTGGATAACTTATTAAAGCAGTAAAGCAAAAATAGCACTTTGAAAGTAGCTTCATACCATAGTAAAAACAGAACTTATAATATATTAAACATTCTGTAGGCAGACTTTAATCTCTTATTTGCTTTAGATAGCGATTGATTTGCCTCAAAGAAATCTTCATTTCTGCACTCTATCATCGACAAATAGTTTTAATATTTTTTTCCATATGTAATTAATTTTACTTAAAGATTAATATGAACAATTACTTTAAATAGTAGTCATCAAATATAGCCTTAGGAGTGAACAAAATCGACGAAAAGATGGCTTGGCTCTCTTCTAGTGAGATCAACTTCTTGTTAAATTATTCTAGCATGAACTCAGCCTACTCCACATTCAAAATAACATTTCTATAGTCTAGTCGCTTCAAATGAAGAACAGTGAACAATTATGTGCGAGGTACCTCTGGCTAATGAGCTGAGATTTTGATTAGAGTATGATGTAAAGCTAAGTCTTTAGTCTATACCTGACTAGCTTTGCTTAATGTATGAAATAATAATGTATTTATATTTTTATAAGAGTTTTCGTTAACAAAATCATGAGTTAATTTGGCAAAGCAGTACTGATTCTACTTTCCCACTCTTAAGATGGTATTCTCATCTAGGTAAGCTTAAGCTTTTGAGTGACCTTTTCGTGAGTGTGAAGCATTAGGGATCCATCATTGGGAGCCTCCTAGAATCTTAAGGAATAGCTGAGCTGCTCTCTTTCTTAATTATCTTTTACAAGGGCTTTAGAGAGTATAACTATGTTTTCAATTAGTAGGGGAATGACTTGATCCACAGTATCATGATTAGAAGAGAAGCGATCCATTTGGACCAGTGAAAGAGTCTAGTCTATCGTTTATCTCCTTGATCATTACTGATATCTCAGTTCGAATTCTCTGTGTGTGCTTGAAGAAGTAAATGTACTCAACAAATGTGACGAGAGGATAAAAATTCAAACCTAATTTTAAAATACTCAGTCATGATGTGATCCTAAACACTTTGAATTCTCCTCTGACTGTGACCATAATTGTGAAAAACTTAGTAATCTGCTCTGTAATCTTTTGATTTAAGAAATCCATCATGCCACTGAACTTCATCTGTAATCCCTTCTCTATCAGAGTATTCTGAGCCTTAACTTATTGCTTGTGAATATTTATAAGCCTGCCATTTTCTTATGCAGCTTTTGGGTTGTCTGAATCCTAGAGTCAGTAAAAATTTGCATGATTTCTTTTATCTAATCAAGAAACTCTAAATTTTCTAAAAGGAAGACATTATATAATCAAGGAAATGGAACTTAGAAGAGCCTTTCTTATGAGTAGAGGTTGAGAGCTGGTCCTTTATTGAGGACAATGAGCTGTTCTCATGTTTGCTAGCCTTGCTTAAAATCTATAGACACCATTGGCATGCCTCCATCAGTGACCTTTCTTACCTCTTCTGAGCTGCTTAGCTTTTCGCTTTCCCCCCTCTTGTTCAAATTTGTAGACTACAGATCTCTCCCATAAGAAATCTTTGAAGAGGAAACTTTATACACGTCAAACAAATGCATTGATCTCTGTGAACTTTCTCTGATAGAGTCTTTTGTATTTATTTGCAGAGCCACCACCACCTCTGTTCTTTCTTATGCCCTTGTGGTTAGCGTGATGCAAGTCTGGAGCTTTTAACATTCCAGCAGGCTCACCTAACCCAAATACTAAAGACCTGTGGAGTACTCCCTTCTTAACAAATCTAGAACTTGAACGGCCCTAAACCGAAGGAGGAATCTTAAATCTATTATGCTTTGTCTGAAAAAAAGTTTAATTTTCTTGATATTACCTCGACATCCTCCAAACCGCTGGATGACATAGAATAGTCTTCATTAGAGTACAGCTCCTCTTGTTCCGTATAGGTTTTCGCAAAAGCTATGATTGATGACTGCGGTCTTTGATTTACTTGCTTCTTAGTTTCCTTGCATCAAATTCAGCTTATAAGAGCCTCTTTCTTGCTTAATGTTTGATGACTGCTAGTTCTTTATAAAAGATGACTTAACTGGCTCTAGATATCAAACTTCACCATGCCTCCAACCATATTCATGTCATTTAAGCCTTTTCAATTATAATTTACCAGCTAAAATCTAGACTAACTAAGAGAAATCATCCTACTGCTCACGCCTAGATATTCTAATAACTACTGGGGCTACTGTTACTACTGCTGCTAAAGCATATTCCTCCTCTTCAAAGCCTCTTCAGCTTCCTCCTGTATCTTTTTTTCTTTCTATTGTGTAACTTGGAAGGCCTTCTATAAATGGGTGTACTTCGATTCAAGATTTGTATTATAGATTTTGTCTATTATGTCGAGCTCGTCATATTTGCATCATTAAAAACCAATCTCTTCCATACTAAAATCTAATACATCCTTTTTCTTTTAAAGTTAAGAATTGCAAGAAGCTAAACAATAATATATTTTTTTAATATACTTAAGAATTTTTAGATTTAGTGAGTTCATTTATTTTACGAAATACACAGATATTAAAACAATGGACAGTACAAATGCTATAGTCTTTTTAAAATGCGTCTTTATTTGAAGTTTGGAAATTTAGATTATTTCTGAAATATTATTTATCAGTAGAGCTGTTAATTAGACAAGAATATTATCCAAGACGTTATTTTAGTTATGAGTAGAAACCCCAATAAGAGTATCAAGTTGAGAATTCTAAAATAAATGAAATTAGGAAAACAGATTAAGCTTTGAAATAACTCTAAGTCTTATTTATTTTCATTAATTTAAATTATTTGTGTTCTATTTTTAGAAATGAGGATTATATGCACTGACACCAGACTTACCAATCGAGTTTTACAGGATCTTTTCTTAAATATTAGTCTTCCTAGTAGCCTTGACAGTGCAGAAGCAGGAATAAACTCGTCATGTTTTCCATTTTAGCGAAAAATAATTATTAATTTATAAATTTCTATTGTTCTTAATGACGATAATCTATTAAATTCTACACTATAGTCAATTCTAATGTATTCTACTGATTTATCCAAACGCTTAAAGAAGTTTAAAAGATCTAATATGGGATAGACTTTAAATTTTAATTTTCAACCTCTTTAGGCTTGACTTTCTCTGCTTCAAGTTTCTTCATCTCGCTTCCTTTCTTCTTTCTTAAGTCTAAGTGCCTCCTGCCTTTCTTCCTCTGTCCTTTATCTCTTTATTTACGGCTCTACTTTGGAAGGCGCAGGTGCTTGCTGCTTAGTGAGCGTAGTGACTGAGCCCTCCTCTACTTCAATAGCTTTTCTTCAATTTTCTTCCTCCTCTTCATATTCTTTGTCATCTTGCAAATCAACAGCTTCCTCCTCTGATTATAGTAGATCTTGAAAGCTACTTTGCCTATTTTCAATATAGTGTTTGAATTCTATCATCTTTTATTGTCGAAAGCAATCAGCCGGAATTTATCTTGCACGTTCAAAAACTCTTGCAGTGAGTCACTCATATGCAAATGGATCAAGAAATATTAATTGATTAAAATTGGATATAGTAATATACTGTGAAAGAAAGGAAGCTACTTAACTAGAAAGCCATCAACGTTAGAGAATCGTTTAAAGGCATGCTCAATTCTGTCCTCTGCAACTGCCAACTAATGGTAAAAGTTCCTCAAGTTTAACATATTTTAGCATACTTACTTCTCTGCTAATCTCTGCTATTCCTTCATCTTGATAAAATCCTTTTCAAAAAACGCAGACAACTTCATTAATATAAATTCATCAGTTTTTTGCTCAGTATAATTAAAGACAGCTCCTCTTGCAGCTTCTCAGTTTGATACTCGATCTTAGTGAGCCTTTGCAAGAAATCATCCTGTATGGATCCGCTACTATTGAAAGACATCTCCAATTATTTTATCTTCAGATCTATCTCGCATTCATGTATGCTATTTAATGTTAAATCTCCCTTACTCGCTTTTCAAGTGCGTCTTGCTTCTCAGTAATCTTCTTGATGAATCTATTTACTACGCCTTCCACTATTTCTTTATGCTTCGATACGATCTGCTCAAGATCTTCAATTTTAGCGTCTCTTATCTAGAAGTGATAGTCGAAGTGCTTAAATTCCACCCTTGCTCGTTGAATCTCTCATTTACCATTCTAAACTTGTCTTGTAGAGATTCGTAGCTGAGTCTAGCTTGTTTGCCTGCTTAGTCTGCTTGGTCTTCAAGGACTTAGATGGCATAGGTTGCAGCTGCTCGTTATCCTTCGTCAGCTTCTGAGTAATGGCTATCAAGTCTAAGATTAATAAATATCGACAACATCTAATGCAACTATTTTAAAGATTCTTCTGCTTACATAAGCAATTTAATTAGCGGTTTTAGTTTACTCACTAACATGATTATTCTAAGTCTTAAGCAGTGGTTAGATACCGTCATTCACAATCTGCCTGGATTGGTTCTCCTCTCTAAACTTCTTCAAATATATCCCTGCTCCATGTCCCTCAATCCCTCCGCCTTAATAAACACTTCCATCTTCCTAAAGCATCTAGTCCAGCTGAATAGAGTTTAGTGTTTGTTATTGATCTATTTTCATATGAGCCAAGTTATTGAGATTTTGGGGTGCTCCTCCAGCATCTGCTGCTGGGAAAAAGGCCTGTTTAGACTGGTTGCCTTTATAAATTGAGTAGGATGCTACACTCTTAGGAAGCTATGTGCTTGAGTTTAAAAAGTAAAAGTGTTTTCGTTATTGTTGTGGCCTGGAACTGCCAGTGAATGCTTATGTTGAAATTAAGATGGGTCTTTAGGGTCTGAGAGTTTCTAAACTCCTCCTTGTCTGCGAGAGAACGTAGACAGCGTCTTAGCGTCAAGTTCTTACTTCTGCTTCTGATTTTTTCTTAGCCTCATGCTGTTCTCACTGACCACCTATTTAAGCTTCTTTTACTTCCTTTCTTCTGAGCTTGACTTTAATTTTAAATACATTGTATTAAGCTATTACTGCTGCTGCTACTTGGAGAGGATTACCTAGATGAATTGTGGCTATTTTTAGAGCTAATTTTCTGCTCCCCAACACTTGATGGACTACTATGAGTGGCCTTGTTAACCTTTATCAACTTTTTATTAATCCTTTTCTTAGGCGTCACACCATCAGCTGCTTGATTTTTACTCTTTTTCTCCTCATCATTTCTCTTAGAATCCAAACTCATTTGCTTTAAACTTTATCTTTCCTTTATAATCAGCTTACTTATTTTCTCCTCTTACTGACAAGAGAACTTAAGATTGGCTATCAAATCCTTATTCTTACTTGGATCAGCGTTGATTTTTTAGTTTCCATTTGCTTGAAGAAACGTCAAAGTTACTTTAACATAATTCTACTTATTTAGGAAGAAGAATTAAGCATGCTTATTTTAATTTATCTTTCCCAAAATAAGATATAGTAAATTAAGCAGCAAATTTGGTTGTTTATATCTTGAAGATGATGAGATAAAAGATTAGAATAATAATCAAGGATAAGTTATTAAATCAAGGGTGGAGATTGATTTTAGCATTTCAGTTGGATATGTTGTTTCCCTCTATAGATATCTTGATATAGCTTAAGAGCGGATTCTATTTCGCTTGCTCGCCTCTCGAGAATAAGGCCAATTTTAGTTTCTAAAATCCTTCTTTTGAAATACTGCAATTACTCAAAATGATGGACCTTCATCTTCTTAAAAAAGTAATATAGTTAAATAATCAAGTACAGTTGTTCTTAGTATGCTCGAATTGCACCCTCATCTCCAATTGGGTTTGATTCTAAAGAGAGAGTAATCAAGCTTTGGTCTTGTAACTTGGCATGCTTGCTTGAATTGAAATGCAGCTAGAACAGTTTATCCTTCAGCTCGTTAAACTCAAATAGTAAAATCATAGATTAGAGATTGAATTATCATAATTGAAAAGGTTTATTGAGGTGGTAATTAACTGATTGATTGTTAGAGTCGGTACCAAGAAAACTACTCTCTGCACTCAACTACCCAGCTGCAAGATCGATCACTTCTTTGATTAGTGGCTCAAATTGTTCTAGTCATCACTAAAAATTATATCCATAAAATTTAGCAAGTCTAACTGAAGATACTCGATATTAGGAGAGCTGAAGATAGGCACAACCAAATTAATGGCCAATTTATTTGTCAGATTTACCTTGCGAAGATATAAGGTCTTCAGTTGCTACTTTGCTGTATGAGCTCTGCTAAAGCCTTTATGCCTTTATGCAGGTATGAGTGCTCACTTTGCACTTGCTCGTATCTAGGTCCTCAAGCCTCTCGCTTTGCCTCAGTTATTACAAGATGTACTCGCAATTCAGAGAGCTGATAACTCTATTACCTGCAAGTCCCAGTTTTCTCAAGTTACTGCTAGAGGTAAGAAGATCAATGAGGCTTCTACAATACTCATCTTGAATGTTGAGGTAAGCCATAGAGATAACCTCCATCTTTCTGACTCTCTTAAGTTGGGAGAATAAGATATTCAGAGAATGAGAACTGAAATTCTTGTGAGATATATCCAAGGACTTCAGATTCTGCAACTGGACAATTGATAAAAGAAGCTCTTGAGACTTGTATTGCTTTGAAGTGCTTGCTTAAGATTTTCCTCTCCCTAAGAGAAAATATTTGAGATGCAAAGCTCTGAGAGAAAAGTGAAAGAGGGCAAGATTTTGATGAAATAGTCTAGAGCCCTTGAGCTAATTACTGAATCTGAAATATCTACCACCTGTATTTAGCTTGGTCTGGAATTTAAGAAACAGAAAAGTGGTCTCGAGATTATTGAACTTATTCTAGTCTATCCTAATGCTTTGAAGGGCATTCCTCTGAAAAGATTAGCAGATCCTTTGTAGATCATCGTCATCTATTTAGCATTTTTTGAAGGTTTAGTTTTGTCAGCTTGTTGTTATCTCTCAATCCAAATGCTATATAGTCAATCGTCTGCATCGAAATTAATTCTTAGAGTGCAAGCTTCAGAGGTTTATGCTGATTGATTTCTTAAAAAAGTTTCCAATTTGCAACAGAACTTAAATAATTATTTTTTAAACTTTAAATTTTCTATTCTTTTTTTATTTAGCCATTATTAATTGACTTCTATAGGTTTCTTCAGTAATGCTTTGATATCTCTTAAAGAAAATTTTCCCCAAATTTTAAAAAAGAACTTAGAATATATTATTTTCGTTATAGACAGTTAATTTTCTAATTCTTTCATTCTATTTATGTGCCGAGTCTCATTCAGATTGACATTCTATAGATTTTCTTCAGTAATAGCTTTCGTTTTTTATGAAAGTACAAATTTGCTCTACTTCAGGAATCCTTTGCAAAGTCTCCTCTGTTAATTAAGCATGAGAAAATCATCTCAGATTAATGTAAAGATTTTAATATGACCAATTGAGAATACTTATTCTAAGTTTTGCAATTGCCTTTACTTTATCATCTACTTCTCTCACTTGGTTCTCATTATACAAATTGAGGTTTCAAAGCATCCAACAGAGTTTAGACAATAGGAGCCCATTAGTTAGGATTGAGTTCATGATTTAGCTTCATAGTCCTAAGCTCTGTTAGTTAATCTTGATAGAGAGCATTCTAGCTGGACAGTCGCATATTATATTGCTCCTGTCTGACAAGCTTGGTATCCATATCCATCAAGGCGAGTTTGAACTTGCCTCGTTCACTTTTAAAAATTGTTGTTAAAGTCTATAATTTAGTCAGATAGCTCCTAGTTCTTTATCTTCAGATTAATGATTAGCTTTTTGTACTTCAACAAGCCTTACTCAATTATTGAATTTAAATAATCAGAAATACTTCACGAGAAAACTTTAAAAATGATCGAGTTTAACCACAATGATTATCAAAAATAAATAAAGGGTGAAGAATTTTGGATTTTTTTTTTGCTTTGATTCTTGGTAGAAGCATATTCTGAGGTCTAAGTTTGCTCAAATATGAGATTATCCTCTAGGTCATTGCGTTCCTTAGCAATGCAGAAGAGCTCCCTTTCAAGTTCAGTTATTTCCGTTCCATTCTGAGCGACAGATCCTGTCTGAGAATAAGGTTCCTTTCTTCTAACTACCTCACTTCTGACCTTAGACGAGCAGCCTCCTCCTTCAGAGTAAACTGATTTTATTCCAGCCTCTCCTTGTGATCCTTAACTTGCACTCTAAGTTAGTCTCTAATTAGCAGAACTCCTCTATCAATTTGCAACTTCTGCTTTTCCCTTTCCTCCATGAAATCAGTTTGCAAGTCAGCAACCTCCATCTTCAGATTCGTGTTCTCGTCTAATAAAGAAAATTTTGCATTTACTTAAAATCCAAGACAATAGTATAATATTGTCTTGGATTTAGTCAAGCGACGCTGAAGTTTATTTATCTTGATAGTGAGTCTTAGTTATTTAGGCCATCAATATTGAGCTGTGAGATGATGACTGTGTGATTTTTGTATCTCTCCTGATTCAGATCCCTCCTCAGTCAATACATCAAGGATATACATACTGCCCAACATTAAATGAATGAGTCTTTCGTTCTCTTGTCTAAATTTATTAAAGTTTTAGCTTGTGCGCTGTAGTTCCTCAACCATCTTCATCTCTTATCTTTCTCGTCTAACAGCAATGTCTTTAGTTCCAAAGGAGTTTCACCCATCGTAGTTTATCTTATCTTTAAAAATGGTAAAATAGATTACGGTGAGAAATTAATCAGCCAAAGATAATGTTGCCTGCGCTGTTGGGGTAAATTTACCAAGCGGGCACTCCTTAAAGTCCATTGAAGCTATTTTGGCCTCCAAGCATTCCAAAGTTTATTTAAATCTTTATATAATGATAAGTTTAGGTGAGAAATATGCATAGTGTTCGGATAGTGCTAGAATGAGATTTGTGGATTTAGTTGATTGATTCTTTAGCTTATGACTCCCTATTATTACGAGTGAGTGTTTGGGATTCTGGACTGGTGATGTAAAGCACCTACATCAATGATTTGATCAAGTCTGTTTGTAATATCTCCTATTAGCTCTTCAACAGCAATATGTTCACATCTTAAAATGCATCAATAGAAGATGTCTTTTGCATCACATATCCCTTCTTGGAAGTAATGGTTGAGTTCATTCTAATTGGGATTAAAGCGTTTAAACAGGGAGATAAGCTTAGTGCTGAGTTCTTAGAGCTTGGAGGCAAACTCATTCTGAATCTTATAGTTGTACTCCTCAATGATATGCACTCTCTCAGCCTCTGAGGGGGTTGCTATCTGCAAATTGGATGAACTCTAAGAGTGGTTATTAAAGTTATTGATGAGGAGTTGCTCTTAGTTTTTGTAGTTGCGATCACTTCCGTACTGCTAATAGAAGTGCTGCTGGTACTGTCTGTATATTTAGTTTGAGAAAGTAGCCATCATAGGATACTGCTCATTTGAGTGGAGTGGGTTGATATTGCTAGTCATGCTGATATTACTTCCACGGAAGTTGTTGTCACCGATCAGTCCTAAATTCTGAGTGTTAAAGGTATATAAGTGAAATGAAATCGGAGTTAAGAACAATTAATTAATTAAGAGAAAGAGAGATGTGAAGGCTGGGAGGCTTGGTGAGTGGTTTGGAGCTTATAGATTTTCGATTTAATTATTAATAATTATTGGCTGATTCTAGAGATGTTCTAGCGAGGAGTTAAAATAATTAAATATAATAGGCTTTCTCTTTAAATTCAACCAACCAGCTTGTTAATAAAATAATTATGAAAGGAAGCAAAACTTAATGCAGCTCTCTCAGCTTCTGAGGGGGTTGCTATCTGCAGATTGGATGAACTCTAAGAGTGGTTATTAAAGTTTTATGAGGAGTTGCTCTTAGTTTTCGTAGTTGGGATCACTTCCTACTGCGATAGAATGCTGCTGGTACTTCTGTCTTTTAGTTTGAGAAAGTAGTCATCAAAGGATACTGCTCATTTGAGTGGAGTGGGTTGATATTGCTAGTCATGATGATATTACTTCCACGGAAGTTGTTGTCACCCATCAGTCCTAAATTCTGAGTGTTGTACTAGGAGCTGAGGATGTGTGAGTGCTCTCCTTGAGAAGGAGTGGCGAAGATCTTGCGGTCATTGCTGCTCTCTTGGAAGGGACTTTCATTGTCTACTATTAAGCATTCCCAACCCAATCAAGTCTTTTCTCTGCTTACCTCCAAACCCTCCCAGATCAGAACTAGACGTAAAGATTATACTACCTTAAAATAAAGTAACACTAACTTTAAGAGTTCTAACTTTTAAAATTTTTATTACCAAGCTCCTAATTAATTTAATAGACACATCTTATGTTCTGCCACTAACTTTTTACCAAATTAATTTATGTTTAAAATTTTCATTGATACTATTTATAATCCTTCTATCTATTTTAATTGGTTTATTGTGGTCATTTAGGATACCACCAAGTTCATTTCTATTGCCTGTTAACTCCAGTTGCTGAGTAAACTCACTTATCTCCATCTTATACTTCTCAATCTCCTGCTGCATTTTCCTTATTTATTCTTTGTAGTATTTGACCTTAAGCTCCAATAGCATAACATCATCTCTCGATCCCTCACGCTAAAGCTAGTTCTGCTTCAACAGAGGCTTTGAGGCATTTAACTTTCCTTTATCCAGCAGCTTGTGAGACCAAATGAATTTATGGGTGAAAGTTCGGTCAACAAACCCTTAGATATTAGCCAAGACTACTAATTAGTCAGCATGCCTACTGAGTTGCTTTGCTCTCTCCCTTCTCCAAGAGGTACAAGTTTTATTTGTTAGACTCTTTGTCGTCTAATAAGATCACCTCTATAGAGTTAGACCTCACAAGAGCATCCTCTGGAAAAGTAAATGTTGTTGGTCTTCCCACTACTGTTCTTTTAATCTCTGCTCTTTAAAGCCTGTTAGTTATAACCGCCTATACCACCGTCAAGTCCGTTGTAAATAGAGTCAGCAACGAAGGATAAGATGCGTTGAGACTTGTAGTTTTCACTCATCAGCATTTTCAGTCTCTAAGTACTCTAACTAAATACAGGCTACCCAATCAGTGAATTCAAATCATTTTCGTTCTTTTGGTCCAGAAGTAAGCCGCTATTTTGAAAACTTATTGATAAGTTTCTTCTTGCTGGGGTGTTACTTGCTCCCTCCATTAAGTTAATTGCCTTGCTTCTCCTCTTCAGTTTAATCCCCTTCATTCTTTATTCCTCACAGGTAACACTTGTTGATATAACTCTGGAACAAGACAGAGGTGAAAGTAAAGTTTAACTTTCTATGGGCATTCTCATTATCCTTCTCTAACAAAGAGATCTACTTTTGCAGCATATCTATGAATTGATGATTTCTTTTTAAATCCTCCTCTATCTTGTTCTTATTTTCTTAGATTGAGGAGCGCATGATCTCTTGGTCCTTCAATCTCAATTTAATTTCCTCCAACAATTATTACATTAACTGCTTCTCTCTTTCCTCATGAGCTTTCTAAGACTCAGACTCCTTCTATTTCAAAGTTTCGTTGGCTTTCTTAAGCTACTAACCTATCCTATAGATTTTTGAAAGTGCACTCTTTCTCTCTTTCTTAATATTTTCTTAGGGCTTTCTCAAGGGATAGATAGAATAAGAGTAATTAAAATGTTTTTTGTGAATGGTTATAGATTCTTGGTTATGTTGAGATTCTTAAGTTATTGCTCCTGCCGATCTGACCTGAATGATTTAATCTCCTTCTCTTGAATTTTGATCTTCCTCTCGTGTTCTAGTATGTTGCAAGTAGGTCCATCAGCTTTGGTTTCTTACTCTTACTTTGCACGGTCCTCTTCTTTATCACTTTCGAGTTGAAGTTGTTTTTTAATCTCTTTTTACAAATATTGGCTTTTTGGCCCCCCAAAACACTTTTAAATTTTTTATTAAAGCAAATAAAAAATGGAACATAAATAATTTGGGTAAAGGGGTTAAAAATCAAGGGAAGAATTTTCCTAGCGTAGGGGGTTTTTAGAGATTAAGGGAAGGTGGGAAAATAAATAAAAATTTTTTCATTTTATTAATGGGGAAAATAAAAAAAAGGGGGAATAATTAATTTAAGAATAATTTAAAATTAAAACTAAAATTTGTTTATTTAGTTTCCCTTTATTTTTCCTATTAATTTCTCAAATTTTAAGATTCTGATTTTACAATCTATTAAATTTACGACAATCGTTTTCCCATAAATATAGATTGAATGCTTGATAGTTTCTTCGATATCCTTGCTTTTTAACTCCGTGCATTCAGACTCACGGCAGGGGAAAAATTTAGCATGCTCTCTGCTTTGAAATGAGGCATACCTTAAAGAGCTTGAAGCAAGGTTTCATGATCGAAGATCAAGGTTCTTAGGTCATAGTCACTCTAAGAATGTCAAGCACTTTCATGAACTCTTCGTTATCAGTACCAGCTCTCATTAAACTACGCAACATTGCCTCTTGCTGCTTGGAAATGTATTTAGTTCTTAAATTAATATCAAAGACTAATCATCTCTAATTAAGTTTAATTTGCTATGTGATCACTTACATCATCATCATCATCATCTCCGTAGTCTTCATACTCCTCGATCTCTACATCTTTGCCACTTATGATTTTTATCATCATCTGTTGCTGCTATTATTGGCTCATCTATGTCTAGTTTTACTAAATGTATTTTAAGCCTGCTCATTGGAATCTTATCTGTTGAAGTCCCTTGCTTTAGGTAAATAAACTCGATTTTGACCAGCGCAACCTGGACGGTTATATGACTAGCTGCCACCTCCCTCTTGATTTGTCATGCTTAAAAGATTCTGAGGTCTTATTGGCCCCTTTGCGTTGAAAAAGCTGCTCATACCTGTGTTAGATCCTGAGCCTGATACGCCTAAGACTCCTTCACTTGTGAGTAGGGCTGAATGTATTTATACCTGCTGCAGCAGATGTCTGTCTTGGGTTTGAGAGGGACCGAAGGACAGGCTAAGTAGTGTTAGACTAGGAGGATGTATTGACATCTGTGTTTTTGCTGCCTCCATCATTTGCACCTGGATTACTTTAACTATTAGTTAAGCTCTGTAATTGACCGTTGCTTGCGGTGTCTTTGCTGTTTTCTTAACTGGACATTATTCTTAAATTTGTTCTTAACTCGAACTTTAGAACTTTTCATCAATTCCTCTACTCGATTCAAATCCCTTCCCTGGAGTTTAAAATATTGAAAGATAAAGATTATGATAAACTGAAGCTAATTAATAGTCTAATTTATAAAAGTGCGAGAAAGAGAGAGTTTGGTTTGAATTCTTGAAAGAAATTAAGTAAGAATTGTTTACTGGGCAATTGGTAGTAGGGGATTGAAACTAAACTACTGCTTTAGATTTCAAGATGGATAATATAAGCAGGTCGAAACCTGAGCAACACTTGCTAGTCTATCAACTATCTGCTGTATATAGATAGATACTCATTCAAATGTAATCATATTTTTAGATAGTAGATGACAGGAAGCTTGCTAATTATGGGGAGGGGATTGAAACATATATAATGATTGAGGAAAAAAAAATCCACAAACGTGGGCAAAGCATATATCCTCACTCGAACTCCTCACGAGGGATTAAAAACTATATGAGAAACTCCATCAATAACAAAATTAAACTTAAATGTGAGAATGATTATAAAAAGTACATATTTTGCTTTGAATGTTAGGTAAATTGATTTTCTTTAGTAATCTTATTTGTAATTTTACAGTTGCAGCAGCAGAAGCTTGAAAGTATTTCACATAACTACTTTACTATGAAGTGTAGTGAATTTAAGTTTTGAGTCTTTGAACAGCATATACACAGTTTTTATTTAGAAAGAGCCTGCGAAAGTGAGTCATTATTTTCTTTCACTCTCTATATGGCGCATTCACTGAATTTGCTGCTGCCAGCAACTGTAGAGCAGCGCCTGCTTCACCGAGCCATACTGAGTGATGAGCGAGAGCAGAGTCTCTTTAAGAAGCCACTACAGACTTTGAGATCCATAGAGTTGGTGTCCAGGCAAGGCTTGGCTTCCACTATATCTGATAACTCGCAATGTCGGATCAATGTGACTAGGGGCAGGTCTAATTCGAAGATGGATTTGCCGGGGATTTAGGCATACTCGAAGTTCCCCACGAAGACCTTGGGTAGGCTCGGCCCTTTGGTCAGAAAGTAGAAGTGCTCAGATACCTATGGGTGACTCCTTAGCTATGGATGCCTTTTACTATAGAAAGCATATCTTCCAGTACCTCGAGCAGCATGTCTGGCGTGTCAGGTCTCTTCGTGCACTATGCAAACGTTTAGTCGAAATCTTGGTACACAAGCAGCAGTCCCTTGCTCCAGATGTGGCGAGTCAAAACCTTCAACGCCATGGCTCTTTAAGTGCGAGACAACCTTGAAATCCAGTTAAACTTAAGATAAATAAGTGAAGTGAATCGAAAGTTTGAGAAATAATATCAGAAATGACATTCTTAATTGATAAGTGATTAGTTTAATAGTGAGAGCAAGATAATGATTGGTTAATAATTTTAAAACATAATATAGTTGGTTGTTTAATAATTTAACTATCTCTAAAATTAATTAATTCCATTCTGATTGGTTTACTCTATCAGCAATCGTAATTAACCAATGGGATGGCAAAGTTTGATTTATAATTAATAATATTTCCTCTATTTGTTAATATTTTAAACACCCTTCTTTTTCTTTGAAACCTGAAAATGTGCTGATAGACAAGGATCTGCCTTATTATTTTAAGAAAGATCTTATTTCTCAAACTTTACATTCACTTCACTAATTTATCTTAATCATAAAGGGCTAGGCGTCGTTCTTTAGCAGCTCCTTGTTTTAGAATACGTGATAGCTCTCACCCCTCTGAGTGCCATCCGGGGGGGCGGAGAAGAGCTAGCCAAAGGCTGCCTTATGCTCGCTATTCTGCGTGAGCTACCACCGAATCGTTAATGTAACCTCCAAGCCTTCCAGCGCTTGCCCAAGGCAGATTTGATATGCTAACGCTGTCACACGAGAAGAGCAGATTTAGAGGACTCAAGCTTTGCAGAGTAGCACCAGGGCTTTACCTCCTGCTCGAGTGAATTGTGACAGCTTGACATGGCTTTTGCGACTCCTCCAGCTTCAACTCTTTTATCTTTTATTCGATCTCTCGATGGGTGAGCAGGGCAAGAGCTATTACCATGGTACCGAGAGTCTTTGCACTAAGCAGTTCGTAGGCTTCTGTAATCTCTTAAGGCTTGAGCATCTACATGAGGAGGTCGAGAATCCGATTTAGAGAAGCGCATCCACAGGATGCTTGGCCAGGTGTTCCTTCAGTTGGAGGGAGTTCAGAAAGATTGGAATCTTCCCGAACATAGGAGGCACTCGTACTTGTCTCATACCTTCATCCGCTGGTATCAGCATTTGACTCTCGCGTGAATCTTCGAGTGCTTTTTTATTTTCGTTGCATTGAAGATCTTTCCGCAGTGCCGGCATTCCATCAGAAGCCTTGGTCTCTGCCCCTACCTCTTTTAGTGGCCTAGTCACTATAGCAGCCATAGCTCTAGCCAGTAGTCGTATTGCTCCTCGCCTTGCCTCCTTAACAGCGAGGCTTTGGATAACTGCTCAGAGTTATAATTTTGGTGTGGTCTTCCTTGGCTCTGTAGCAGGTATGATATTGGCAAGTCTCTTTCATATTAAATAGTTAATAATTTATTTGTTTAATTATAGAATACATTAGCTTACGTCAGAAGCATAAGTCGCAAGGTTAATTTACCCTATATAATTTTAATCATCACGCATCGGTTGTTAAGTACTAAAGTTATAATAGAGCTATATGCAACTGATTTTAATTATACTTAAAGCTTATCTATAGCGTGTAGAACCTGCCGGACCTAGCATCAGTCACTATGAACCTGAGCTTCAGAACACACACGAGCATTAACCAGACTCACATCGTCAAAAGCAAGCAACTTGAGTCGCGCTTCAGCTCGAAGAGCGACCTCTACTCATACCTCAAGTTTCAAGGTAAGATATTCCACATCGCTGAAGCTTCAATAGATGGCTTCCACCTTCCAAGCGCACAAGCCTGAGATTGCTCTGAGATGCCCTCTTGGGCCAGAAGCTGCTGATAAGGACTGCAGAGCTCGTGCTGATCAGCGTGCCCTACTATCCAGAGCTCTCAGTTGGCAGCATCTTTGCAATGGTGAAAGGGGACAAAGAGCTACTCCAGCATCTAAGCTACTATGATGATGTGGGAGAGCTGTCAGAGAGAAACTTCATGCTTGCCATGCTGGCCACCCTCAGAGGGAACTTCATCCAGAGGCTTGTCCATGCCCAACAGCAGGAGAGGATGTCAGGAAACTCGAGGAGAAGAAGCACGAGACTATTCTAACAAAATTAATCAAGAGTTTTTGATATGATAATTTGAAACTTTATTTTCATTTTTAAATAAATAATAGATGCTATAAATCCGAATTATTGATTTAAATTAGTTCAGTAGATTTAATCATCAGACTTTAATTCTCTTGTTAAGCGATTTTAAGCTCTATAAAATTTTCCAACACTTTATTTATGAAAACCTCTCTTCTAATATTCCCTTATCAATTTCTAAAGTATACTTCTTTTTGAGAATAGTCAGAATTATGAACCAATCTCTAAGTCACGTTCTTAAAGTGATGCTTCACATTAAGTGCGGAGCCTATTGGTGTGATGGTGACTGGTTCGAACCCCACATGCATCTTTCTTTTTTTAAGGTGTGGCTGATAGCAATACCTTTAATTGATTTTAAATGTGTGGAGATAAAATCAAATTCTTTGCAAAGAGTCATTGGTAAAAGGATTTGGGCATAAAAAGGAGATTGAGCAAAAATATGTATTCACCTTTATGGATTATAATGTATTTTTTGAGCCAGTTCATGGCAGCTATTTCGCATTCAAATATATTGTTAAGTTTTATTGTTAATACTTTATTTTAATGAGAGTTATTATAAATCACAAATTATTAAGGATGGTTAAAGGAAGCATTAGAACTGAAAACTAATTCATTTAAATAGGCTTTGATTTGGTTCTCGCCCATTCGAATAATTTATTAATTTTGAGCACCACCCTGATTGTTAGAATATTGAGATCAGCGCCGAGATGCTCAGGAGCCTGGAAGCCCGCCATACTATTTGAGTAAGTTTTCAGTCTAAAGAGAGCAAGGGTAGAGCCTTCATTCTATTGAAGATCAAGTCTGGCAAGCGAAAGTAGTAAAAGAGGAAGCGGTATGAGATAAGCTGAGCCTATGAGGGAAGAGAGGATTCGCTCCGTCTTAATGGCAGCTTCACCAACAGCTAGAGGCCCCTGGACCATAAGATGAGCATGCTGAGGTCTTCTCCAGCCAAGTGTCTGATGACATGAAAGAAAAGTCTAGGTATATGGGCTAAAGTAGCTACAAATTAAAATATAATAACTTTAATTAACTGACTCTCACTTCCATCTGCGGGCCAGTCTTCAAACAGTCCACTATCTCAATCGATCGAATGGCGCTCAACAAAAAGTAGTATCTCGCCAGCGCTCACTTATAGTAGGCTTTCTTTCTGGAGATGACCTCCTTGATGAAGCTGAACTCCGACGAGTAGGGAGTATTGAAGATGAGCTCTATTTGTGAGCAGCTCATGCCTGTGCTAAAACAGGTAAGTTATGCGCTCTGAAGTTATCAGGGAAGACGATGAGCTACCCTACGGATGGCGCTCCCTAAACTTGGTCAACTCCATTGCGATGATCTCGATGGTGAGAGAAATCTCACAAAGAGCGAACCCTTCCAGGCCCGAATGCGAGCTGACCATAACCAGCGCCGACATGGTATCAAGCTTAATCCTCTCCTTGAGCAGGACTTAGTTCAGGTCAGGCTTGAGCAAGAACCTGATGGTTGTATGGTAATGCTTTAAGATGGTCTCGTCGAGGTAGACGATGTAAGCCCTCAGGCCTTTGAGCGCCAGCATCAGCCTGTAGACGCTTGCTTAAGTACTCAATATCTCCTCCCGGTTGGGTCTGCTCAGGCTGTCGTCGCTCCTGGTCGCCTTGAACTTGATGCCATGCGCGCGGTAGATCCTTCTCAGATAGACCTTGCTAAGCATTGCCTCGGAGTTGCTGTGATGAAACATAAGGCATTGCTGAGAGAGGCTGAGGTGCTTCCATGCTGCCAGAGAAAGTTCGCGCAAGAGTAAGCAGAGGTGTTCGAACGTGAGCAGGGGAGCAGCTATACTCCATCTTAATGCCCTGTCTGAGCCCTGAGCACCCTTCAGCATACTTTCTGTATTGAGAACAATCTTACTCCAATCGCAGCCATGATCTTGGCGTAGGAGCAATTTACCAGGCTGTCCGCGGAGTGCGTTAATGTTCTGAACCTCAGAAGGATTGCGAGTTCAGCGAGCTAAGGTGGAAGTGCTTTCTTCTGCATCGCAATGAAAAATAAAGGTTTTAAAATGATTATTCTTTCTTTACCCTTTATCTTCAATTACCCTTCTTGATTGAATTATCTAAAGGCCCGGAGGAGTTCAAGAGAATGAAAGATTGCTAAATTTGTAGACGCTTACTATAATCTTATCACTTTTTCTTCTTCTCTTGGTGCCCTTATTTTGCATTAAAAAATTTATCAATTAAACAATTTAAGAAAATATTGTTAGAAGAAATCAATCTTGCTTCCTGAAGACTTCCTCTTTGGAGATTAGAAAGCAGTTGCTATTCTCCAAAGTGCTCAAGAGATTATATAGTTGTTAAAGATTGTTACTGATGAAGAATGGGTCTCTATTTTCTCAATTAGATGTTTTATTGCTGGCCCCATAATTCTTATTCCATCTTTAAAGGAAATCGAGTCACCCACGAATTCATTTTCCTTATTGAGCTGACAAAAGGTGTTGCGTGATTTTGATTGCTAATTGAAAAGAATTTAGTATCTAAGGAAGAATGATCCTTCAAGAGTAAATGCATGTCTAGTTGGTTGGACTTTTGTCTACAAAGTTAGAGTCACAAGTTACTATTGAGAAAATCAGTGAATAAGTGAATAAATTCAAATACTTTTAAATAAAATCAAATTATTAATAAATTTGTAATTGAAGTTTGAAGCTTAGATTACTTATTTAATAACGACAAGTTTGAAGATGCTTATTTTAAATAACTATTTAACATTATTCGCCCTTTGAGCCTTCCTTTAATATATTTTGACAGTTCATAACTCCTTCTACTTGCTCTTTTCATTCTTCTTTTCGATTGTGCTTCATCAATCTTCACATCCTATCAGAGCACATTTTTCATATTTGCAGATCATATCACTTTACAAACCTTTCCGATATTTACTAATTTTTACTAACGAGGAATTGTACACACTTTATCTGCTTGTGTTTCCATGCCTTTTGTGCCCTTTATTCTAGCTTAAAAAAAGTATAAGCTAAGTGGAAAAAAATGAATTTGAAAGATCTACTCCTAATGAAAAATCGATTTGGAATAACTGAGTTCGAATTTCGACCTCGCCAATTTGCACAAAAGAATTTTAGATACATAGATCGTCTACTGTCGTATTGTTCGCTATGGCAATTCTGAAACTAGATGTCTTCCTTAGTTCCTGTTTTTTTAGTGTTTCTTGACGAGTCAACGTCAATGATCCCTTGAGATTGGTTTCAGCTTCTGAAATCCAATTAAAGCGCAACGAATATTGAACGTACCTCCTCTTCCTTTAACTGCCTCCCACTAGAGTTGGTTGCCAGTAATGCCTTGGTTGAAGGTGGGTTGTAGTACTTCTCTTTTCGCTTCGCTAATTGCTTAGGTTTGCTGTCTTATGCTTCTATTTTATGTTTTTTTGATGACTTTGTCTTAGTCTGAGCTTTTGATTAAATTGTCCTCCTCAACTTGACTAGGAGCTTCTCTCATTGTGCAGTGTTAGAGCAAAGTCCTGCTTCCCCTTTCACACTACTGATTTTCTACTAAGTTTTAAATACCAAAGAACTTAAAAAGTCTTCTCATTACCTAGTGATTAAGTCAAGACTTCTTTGAACTGGTGCTAAAAGAAGAGGTCGATAGTGTGAATTGGCGAGAATTTGAGGTTCTTTAAAGTTTTGACAAACTTTTCGCCCCAGGTATCTCCTACCCTCTTGTATATCACCTTCCTTCCTGTCCACTCCAAGCTCGTATCTAAGCGCGAAGTCATAATGAAGCCCATCTTGACGAAGAACATGCTTGCCGAAACTTTTCATAAATCCCAGCTACCAGAGTCATGCTCCTTTGATTGTATACTTACTGCGATTGCATGTATTGTTATAAGTCTTGAATGAATAGTTCTCCATAGCCTTATCGTTTAAATTCAGTTCTGGTTGCCTTGTGAAATATGTAAAAGTTCAAATTATTTGCTTTCTCCTCAATGTAGAAGGCAGCTTTAACCCTGGTCCACCTGTATTGCGACTTAACTCTATTTTTTTGAAAACGATTTTCCAGTAAGAGGGTGCTTATTAGAGTTTTCTCGTTGATTCTTTAAAAATTAAAGGTTAAGTGTAATATACTTTCCAGATCAGGCAAGGATGGATTAGTATCCTTTGATAAAAAAGAGTATTGAGGGGTTCAAGTCGGATTTGTGTCATTTGGATAATGAGAGTTATGTGCTAAAGTTCTAGAACTTCTCAATCTCTCTGATTAGATGCTTTTCCATTTTCAAATTTCAAATAACAATTACCGAATTTAAATTAGCAAACAATTAAAAAAATTTATGTTATTGCTGTCACAGAATTAATTAAGGAAACTGTCACTTGTTTGACTATTAGAGACTTTGCAGTTGAGATTAAATTTCGTTCGTTAATCATTCTTAACGCTAAGAACTTTAGAGATCAGGCCGCCAATGATATTTATTTAATAGGTATTCTTAATATAATTCAAATTAATTAAAAGACGTTTCATATTTAAATTCAATGTTGTACAATATTTAAAAGTTTTGAACTCCTTGATGTCATCAAGGATCTGCTTCATGTACTTGGGCTTGTAGAAGATCTCCTTTTGTTTTTTAAAGTTTTATCTCTTGAGCGTGGACTCTTGAAAACGAAGAGATCTATCTACATTATTTATTTGCTTGTCTAGTTCGATCTCCATCTTGGTCTAAATGAACTGCTTCTGCCACTTCTCTATGACGTTGATGCACTGGATGAAGGTGCTAATGGCTATGAAAGGATTGATCTTGACGATCTTTCTTATGAATTAGTAAGCATATTCTTTAATAATAGATGCCGATCTTAGCTCTGCCCTTGTAGCAGATTTCATTACTGACGGAGTCGAGAAGAGCCTCCATCTTAGTATCGTTCGAGTAGATGTATTTAGAGATGGTCCAGATGAGCTTCAAACCGTTAAAGAGCAAGGGGAGGGTTTCTTCAATCGCAGCTAATTCTCATCGCTAAGTCCTTAGACAGAAAGAGGAGCTTTGAGAAGGAACCCAACTAAGAGTTGTAGTGTTTCATCGATAACCCATCTTAGTTAAATAATTAGATTAGTTGACTTTTAAAATTTAATGTATTAGCTGAAAGAGATTCAAATTACATTTATTCCATCACCAAAAGCTATTCAAACTTTGAAATTGGAATTATGTGGAATGAGTTTGAGAGAAACCAAATGCAAATAAGTTTCAGTAAATGAGTAGACTTTAAAGAGTTGGCAACTCATTTTAATGAATTTTCTGACTTGGGATATGGTGAGTTGCTTGTGGAGGGTGTTGGATACGGTGAGATCTCTAAAACTTCACTTCATAAAAGGTGGTGCTCATCTCTTTCTACCTCAAGTTCTCTCTGTCAATGGTTTGCTTGATAGTGGTAGCCGATTCATCCTACAAGCAAATTAGATATGTCTCATTAAAAAATGGAAATTATTGTTTTCTCATAATAACACTAGGCTATTGGAAATTTATATTTTTTGGTGTGGTAGATTGATCCAAAATTAAAAGTTATTAGTTACGAAGTTCCTCAATATCTTCTTCTCTCAATAAACCAACAAGTGAGAAAGTCAAAGGAGATCCCAATTTTATCTTAATTTAGCTATGAGAGAGCACTGTCTGGGTCACTAACAGCAGTGTTTTGATATTCCTCGTTGAGCGAGTGGTTTCTGCAAATCTCCTCGTCTGAGACACCCAAGGGGATGTACGGGACCTTAATGGTCACATTTCCATGAGCCTGCTGCAGCGAAATAGAATAAAATGAGAAAGCGAGGTATGCTAAAAATTGTGTAGAGATTTGGAGAGTGAATTTCTCCATGTTGAGGTGAGTGACTTGCCTGAACTCCATGAAGGGCAAGTAGACTTACTGAATCATCCTAAAAAGTCTTGTAAGTCTCTGGCAGGTTTCATCTTTATCTATTTCTACTTCTTCTTACTTCTAAAATTAGAGAGCCAAATGATTTAAATTTAGTGCTATATTCCAAAGAATATGAAGATAGATAGTGAAGATAGGCATGAGAATGAAATCCCAAATTCCAAAGAATATAATTATTGTAATTTCATTGAGTAATTATATTTAGAATTAATTTAGAAATATTAAATGCTGAAGAAAACACCTTATAGAGAGCGAGTGATTATCATATCCAACCAGAGAGATACAATTATCGATCTTTGAATGTTAAGATTAAATATCGTCTTTAATTGTTAGCTAATTTGGGAAGGTGAAAACTTTACTAGATATTTATACAGTTGAGATAAATGAAAATAAGTTTCATAGCTCGTATTTAAGTACTGATGATATAATTATACTTCGTTGCTTTCATTCTTATACTGACGAAAGCTACACACTGAAGGAATATTTCTACTCATAGTATTGTTAATGGCCGCTATCTTGCTGCATTTGTAGTTTGGCTTCGAGCTCAAGGATTCTTAAATTCAGATTCTCCAGCTCTTGAAGACTAATCAAGCAGCTGCATTTAAGACTTAAAAAATAGATATTCTAATTGAGGCCTTCATTTGCTGGAACTCGAAGTTCTGACGCTATGTGTCCTTGCTATTTGCAGTTATGTCTTGCAGAGAAAAATAGTTGAAGGAGTTTGGACTATAGCTCACTATCATATTCTACATGATGGTTCACTAGCTGAAGTTGCTGAAGTCTTTTGGAAAATTTTAGTCGACTAAAAAGTAATTTTAGTTGGAATGATAGTTCTGATAAAGATGGTCAGAGTATCTTATGCTCTAGATATCGACTGGGGCACCTTGGTTCCATAAATTAAGCTGCAGATTGAATCCAATTTAAAGGTCATGACTAATGTTGTCAGTTCCTGAAAGAGGATTAAGTGAGTTATTGGTTTTGAAACTGCTCTCGCACTCTATTGTGCCTCCAATATTGTCTGTTCATTGCTCGAGTAGTTCAAAATTTAACTTCCTACGTTCTCCATGAATCTTTGAAGGATATCCCCTAACAATTTGAGTCTCCAGAATTGTATAAAATTTTATGCAAAAAAGAATAAACAATCATACCAAAGTTTTCAGAAGTAGTCAGGTTAAACAATTTTGTAGAAGAAGCAAAGTTATTCCTTTAGTGACATCTTTACAGTCCAACAATTCCTGGGTGAAAGATTGTTAACTAGGGCTAGCAGGCTACAGCTTGGGACATAGTACAGTTCTCGAATGATTTCCAGGTTCTTCATAATAAACGCATCCCTCAATTATAGACACTTACTCACCAACACTTGAATTACTTTTCTAGAAAGAATACTCACGTAAATTAATATACCCTTCCAACTCAAAAATTTCTTTTCCTTTAAGTCTTCCAATTTACAACCTTATTTATCTCTACGCTCCTTACTCAAAATACTCCAGATCTAAAATGTTTAGGCAGAGCAGAGCAGATGTTATTGTAATCTTGGGAATATGATTACACTCTCACTTAAAGAATAATATTTGAGTACTTATTCAAAGTAAAAAATATTCTTTGACTCAAAGGCCAACTAATAACTATAGGAAAAAGGATAACAAGAACCATTTTGTTTCAAGGAGAAACATTAAAACTAATCATTTACATATTTCTTTACCATTTCGGTATACTTGCACCTATAATTTTATAAGTAAATGGATTTAGATAATTACTCTTGACTCACAATTTGTTTAATCTCAATTTCATCAGATTTTCATAGTGAGTTTAATCCAAGAGTATCATTCAGTGCATCTTTTTCAGCCTATTCTTTGGTCTTAACTTCAACCAGGCTCTTCTCCACGATACAGTGCTCTCAAAACTTATTCGTCTAAAATATTAATTTAAATAAGCGATGTGGATCGATCGTAAGTTATAAGAATAAGATTAGTACTCAATTTTTAAAATTGGGAAAGTTTAAACTAAAAAAGGGGTCAATTTTGGCCAAATATTTTTAAAATTTTATATTAAAAATTTTTAAATTAAAAAGTTTCGTTTAACCTCAAAATTTTTAAATTAGATTAAAAGAAATCATTTATTAGAATATATTTTTAAAAAAATTTAATTTTAAATTTTAAAAATATTTAAACTCTTTTTCTTTTCAAGCTCGACAATCAAATCCCCATAATATGATAAGAAAGTGATAATAAGTTGTGGAAAAATTAAATTTCTTTATTAATTATTAAATCTTTTGGGGTTCAAAAGCAAAATTTAAAAAAAAATAACTACATTAACCCATCCAAATCTAAGTTTCATTTTGACTCAAAGATGGATGTAGTCACTTCTTTTTCATAGTAAAAACCCAATTCTCAAACATTCAATCCCCTCGAAAAAATTTTTGAGAGGGGCCGGGCCGCCACTATACTCCCCGCTTTTTGGGAAATTTGGATGAAAAAAGTTAGGAGTTGAAACTTTTTCCCCATCGCACTTCTAATTTTTTAAAAGATGGCACTTCAATTTTTTTGAATTAAACCCTCAAACTCTTCGCCACAAAAGCGCACCCTTTTGAGAAAGAAATTTTCCCATAGATAGTTTCCTTATCTAAAGTTTCTTCCGTAGACTGTAGCAAACATCTATCGTTGAAATGGCATAACGTACAAAACTGTGAATCGAGTGAAGGGGTTAAATAGACTTCACTAAGCCATTTTTTATAATAATCTGAAAAAATATTTACGACAAAGCGCCAGGTGTGAGGGGGAAGCGTGAAGTTTGTTTTGGTTTAAAGAAGCTGTTTAAACACACAAAAACCTTCATGAAAAAGAGTTGGAAACAAAAAAATTAAGAAGCTCAGAGAAAAAGTCACAGCCCGGTAAAGATCGTTCTACTCTTTTAAACAACCTCAGCGTAAACAAAAAAAAGGGAAAAAGCAAAGGGAAGGCATACCCCTGATTTTAAATTAACTCCTTTTTTTTAATTTTTCCATATCCCCAAAAAGTTCAATGGAAATTGAGTTTTACTGGAAAACTTAAAAAAAAAAAAAGGAAAAAAGGGGGAAACACAAAATAAAAAGCTGCTGCTCAAAATCACTTGTTTCATAAAATTAACCCTATCGAAAAACAAAAGGTTTTTTAATAGTGATATTTGGTAAGAGAGTGGAAAAAAAAGAGAAGACAAAGTTATTGTGCGAGATAAGGTAGAGTGAATTTTTTGGGAAAATATTTAAGCTTAACTTAATGATTTTAAAGTAACTTTTGCTTTCTGGGAAAAAGGGGATTCTTAAGGGGTTTTCCTTTCTTTTTCTTTTGGGGCCGGGATGGACCTAGCTTCCTATCTTCGAACCTGCCCCCGCATCTATGTGAATTTTCGTCGTCCCTAAGTTTGTTTTGTGATAGAGGGGTTTCTCACCTCGAGGGCTTGTTTTTTTGCTTCCTTTGTTTCTGAATACCTTTGCTTTTCCCCTTTCATTAAGTAGATCCCAGTGAAAAGGTTTCTTACACAGTTAAACTCTAAAATTTACTAAAAGAATTTAAATTTTCTGAAGCTGCTCAAACCATTCGTCGCTGATAATTTTTCCTTGTTTTCTTTGGGTCGTTCTCCTCTACTTAAAATCTCTTCCGTGTGCATCTTCAATGATCTTTTTTAGGTACTCTGCACGTACAGTAGAAAAGGACCCCAAAAAGAAGAACCTTCTTCTGGCAACTTTTTTGGGAGATTTGTTCCTTGTTAGGAAGGAAAAAGGGCAACCCCCCGGATCCCCCCATCGAATCGCCCTTTTCATATTTAGTAACTGAGACCTAAAAGGATATTTTTTGGGATCCCCAATCATTTTTGACATCGTTTGGGTTTTAAAAGAGTTTTCTTCCCCTAAACAAGAATTTTTTTGGGGAAAACGAGATTTTTGGGGGGGGTTCCCAATACTTTTGGAAGGAAAAAACCCAAAACTAAGATTTTTGGGTTTACCCAAAATGAGAGTTTTCCTTCCCTTTGCTAAGTGGGGTACCTGTTAGAGGTCTTCCTTGCTTGGGAACCTGTTGCTCAACTCTTGCTCTTCCACTTTTAAATTTCCTTAACATTCAATTTTTCCCCCAAATCTTGTCGAGTCCCGTTGTTCTTTTTTGAAAATCAAATTATTATTTTTTGATCTAAAATTCCGCAAAAAGCTAAAAGTTTTTAAACTTTTTAAATATTTTGGAATCCAAATGGGATGAAAAAGTTTGAAAAGTTTAAGCTAAAAGAAACAAGCAAAATAAAGGTGAAAAGTTGTAAAAGATGGAGCTCCTTTTTTATTTTGGTTGGCCCCTTTAAAAAATTAAACTAATTATATTTAAAAAAATTTAAATTAGTAAACAATACAAAAAAGTTGCTGAAATTTAAAATTAGTAGCAGTTTCGCTTTGCAATAAAATTAGTGGGCAGCTTTTTTTTAACCTTTGGGTCCCGTCGACAAAAACTAACATGGTTGCCAAGGGAAAAAATTAGAACCCTACTAACTGCTTTTTTGAACTTAATTCGTAGAAAAATCAAGCAGAATAAGAGAAAAAATATGGAGCTATCTAATAATAAATAAAAAAAGATGAAAAACATCAATGACTGACAGCATCTTTTGCACTCTGATGTTCTCGTGAGTGCTCTGCACCCAGGCAACGGGAAAAACATAATAAAAAATAATGGCGGGCTCTTATAATTTAAAAAATTTAATTTAAGATGGGAACCAACCTAGCAAAAAGACAAATACAACCTTAGCAAACACAAACTAAAAAATAAAAGTTCGGGAAAGCAACCAAAAAAAAAGATGCTGTGTGCACTAAACAAGGGAAAAGCTCTCTGGGAAACTTGAGCTTGAGCAAAAAGAAACTCTGTGCCTTTTTAAAATTTTCAAAAACCCAATTAAAATTAAAAATTTGGGGGGGTTTTTAAATTTTCGCACCTGATCTCCTCTTGTTATTTGGGGTCCAAAAAGATCAATGAGGGAAAAAAATTTTTTAAAAGCGAGTAAAAGTCAACAAAAAGTTCGAATAAATTTTTAGAGCTTCAAAAAGGGGGCATCAAGGAAGCCACTCAGAAAACCTAAGATCTTTTTATGAAACAAATTTGAAAGTGGACAGTCGCCCATCCTTGTCAACTTTTTGGGGCAGGCATTCTCTCACTCTGCTTTCCCAAGAAACACATGGAAAGAAGCCCCAAAGGCTGAAATTGAAAATTTGGGGTAAAGAAAAAAAAGTTTGGTTCCCAAAAAAAAAAAAAAAAAAAATTAAAAAAAAAAAAAAAAATAAGCCCCTTCTTTAACAAAAAGGAAGAAGAAGAAGGAAAAGGGGGAAAAAGTCCCTAATAAAAAGGTTAATTTTAAGGTGTCAGAAAGTTTCAGCCCCCCAGCTCAAAGCAAGACTCCAAAAGCCCGGAGGTAACTTTTGGGGGGAAATGTGTTCCAAAAATTTTTCCTCCACCTTTGCTGAAAAGCGAACGGAGAAAATACAAGAAAAGTAAAGCTTAAAAAGTTTCCCTTAAAAAAATTTTTGTAAAGAAGGAAGAGAGAGGTTTGAGTTCGCGAAAAAGGGGAACCCGAAAAAGTGTTTTAGGAAGCGAGGGGAAAAAAAACTTGAAGTGGGTTTTTAATTTCCGGGGTTTTTTATCATTTAAAGATTAAAATCGCCAAATTTGCCTTCCTAAAGGGGGATCACAAATAAGAAGAAATTATTTAACACGAGGCGCAAAAGTACTTAACTTATTTTTATTCTCACTGACCTCGTTTAGGGGTGATGGGAGTTGCATGAATTTTGGGGGATTGTTCACAGAGATCTCCCAAAAAAGAAAAAAATCAGATAAACTTTGATCCCAGTCAGAGCAACTGTGAGAGACTTTTAACAGAGTTGTAAGAAAGAGAAAACATTGGGGAAAAAAGCATCGGGGGCAAGGGAAATGCAGGCAACCCTTTCCCCTAAAAGGGCAGACTTGGCTCAACGGTTCAAGGGGGTGGGACATTTTTTTCTATAGTTTTCAATCATACTTGAATGTGAATTTTGAAACCCCGAGGAATGCTACTTGTGTTAAAGTGAAAAATAAAAGGGAAATTTTAATTCGCAAACAAGACAAATTTTAAGATAGACAAGGGATCGAAACCCTTTTTTTAAAAAAATTTGTAAAAAAAAATAATCAAAGAAAACCCATGAAACCTAACACTCGTTATCTAAAAATAGAGGGAAACAGGTATAAAAATTCGGGGGAATATGAGGGAAATTCCCCTTCCTAGAAGAAATTTTGATTTTCCTTTTTAGGGTTAAAATTTTAAAAGAATTTTTATAAATAAATTAAAAAAGAAAAAAATTATACACAACAAAATTTTTACTTTCTTATCATATTTGGGTTTTGGGGGGTTTTTAATTCTTGTTAAACATATATTTAAGATAGCAGATTTTGAGAAAATTTTTTTGCCAACTAAGTTAATTGTTTACATGAAGATTAAGCTCCTAAATTCTTGTATGAAAATATTCTTAAATTATATAATGGAATATTTTTATATACTTGCAAGAATGCTAAAGTAAATCCTAATTATATATATATATATATATATATATAGATATTTAAGACAGAAATATTCGAGAAGGTCATAGTTATTTTTTTCCCTTTTATTCTTTATTATTACTTTTTATAATTGACTGTATTCGTATATCCACTTTCTTATATAGAAATTTTTTTTTAGATAAAATTATATTTTGGGCATCCCCCCTAAATGCGAAATGTAATTTATTTAACTTATTTGAGCAGTCAAAGTTTAAAAAATTCTTTAGTAACATATTATTTGTATGCAAGTAGTAAAAGCATTCTGTTTGATAATGAGTTCATTAATCTATTTCTGCAAGACTTCTCCCAAAAAACCCAAATAAAATAGAGTTAATTCAAGTAGAAGCAGAAGATAACACTTCTTTCAGGAGCTTCCTTAGTCTCCAGTCTTGGGCTAAACACTTAAAAATCAATGAGCATATCTATAATATAAATTAAGAAGAAAAGTGGATAAAATTTGAGAAATTTTGTAAAAAAAGACTCTAAATATCAACTAAAATGAAACGCATATTTAAGCATCAAGCGTTTAAATTATTATAATTTAGACTTAACTATTTTAGCAGAAATGAAAATGTTTAGCCGGCAGCTTATATCTAGAATATTTTGGATTAGTTTAATCAAAATCAAGCCTCTGATCTCCAATTTTTATTTAAATAAGTAAAAAAGAATACGGTTATATTTTCAAAAATTATTAAAAAGATAGGAAGGAGTAAATTATCAATTTTATCATTCAAAACTTAGGTCTTAAAATATGCTATAATAAATAAACTCTTTTATTAATGCGGAAAGATACAATTTCTCTTCAACTTAATTTATTTTCAGTAAGAATGAAATAAATTCAAAAAATGATTCCTTATAAATAAAAAATTGACGCATTAAGAAATGAAGCCCCTTAAAAATTAATTCGTAAGAATCTCTAAGCAGTAAATTATATATTAAAGAGCATTTAGAATTCTATGGATAGGGAAATTACATAGGTAAAGTGAACTATATATCATATTTGTTAGTGTTTTTGTTTCATATTATAATTAATTTGATTTAAAATGCATTTGATAATCCAAAGCATCGTGAACTCAAACGATATTTACATGAATGAAGTCCTGCATCAAGATTTAGATTAGATTAATATTACTAAGAATACCAAACATTTCATAGACTTGAGTTATAATCTTTTAACTCAAAACTGATAAATTAGATTCAATTTATTTGTTTTCAAGCTAGTTTTTTTTTTAGAATTTGGCTGGTTATTTTAATGTATTGATAGTTTAATGCAATAATTTTGGGCATTTTTATAATGAAAGCCTAGGACGCCTACTTTTACATCTGCTTCTATGCAATAAACTTTCTCCTCTATTCAATTTTTGCATTCATTGTCATGATCTGCCTCATCTTCAAGATCGACAAATCCGCTAAGTTCATTAAAATAATTGATGTTATTCATTAAATCAATTTATAAAAATAAAAAGGAACAATAGACTAAGAATAATTATTTTGGAAGCTAAATAATTTCAAGACTTATTCTCTTCAAATCAGATAAAAGAAATTTCCACTTTCAAAATTGACTCCAATACAAATCTTCAAAAGCCTGAATCCCAAAGTTACTTTTAAGTACGTGTCTTTATGACGAGTTGATAGCCTTTTTGAATTCCACTATCTTGCGACACTTGAGGCATAAGAATTGTAGCAGGACTTTCCTGTTTGTGAAGTCTATAGCTTCCCTCACCTCCCCGTTTACATACACCTACTTCTGTACTTGAAACTTCTCACACTACCTATTGAACTCCTCTTAGATAAGTTACCCCTCCATCTCCTTCGAGGCTTGCAGTTTATAGCAGAGCTTTATCATGTTTACTAGACGCTTGTGCTGCTTGTTTAAGTTCGATTGCTGAAAGAGAGAAAGCGAGTTGTCTTCGTAACCTACTTTACAATAAGGCTAGCACTCTAAAATGAAAAGACATTAAGAAGAGGCTCGCATAAAGAAAGCGAGCATATTAGAATACTCTTTAGTGAATTTTAGTAAGACTTGTAAATAAAGGGCCCATGCAAGAAAAAATACTCCTTGAAGATATCTATGTTCATTAGATCTATCCCAAATATGCGGCAACATCGGTCATTGTTAACTGACATTAAAGCCTTGCCTCCTTTCTCATCCTCGATGGTTAAACGCATGAGTATGTTCAACAAAGGTCTTGGAAATTTACATTGATTTATGGACCTAGCTGATGAAAGCAAGGTGCCACCTCGACACAACTAGCATACAAATTCGAATTTGATAAAGTTTATGTGAACTATCTTTCCTTTTATCAGAAGCATATTTCTAGTCATGATCTCTTGTGAGACGAAATTTATCTAAGTGATCGATTGATCTTGGAAATCAAGCGCTAATCTATCATTATAGAGACAAGGTGCAAGTTTACCAATCAGGTTCACCTGGCTCAGAGTGATCTTTACCTCATGATAGATTTATAGTTTAGAAGATAGAAGGCGTTTAGCATTCTTGAAACAAACTATCACATCTCCATCCAATAAATTTTGAGTGATGGGAGTAAAACCCTCTTCCGCTAGGATCACGATAATATAGTTGTCATCTATCAAACTGTGGAGCTCTCCGATATAAGTATTTCGCAAACTCAGTAAACTTTGAAGTGGAAGATTTGTAGAGTTATTGATTGTATTTTAAATGATCTGCACATTCTTGAGGATTTCACAGACAATAGGAGCAAAATTCGAGGCAAGAGACTTGAACATATCCTCTATTGTAAAGAGCTTCAGTAGCTCGTTCTTATAATTCTACTTTTCAATGGATGTACTCACATCTTTGGTTATCCTATATTGGAGTATAATACCAACCGATTTCATCTATGCTTTGTCAGCTATTTATTGTATCTTATTATAGATCATTTTAAGATCGCCTATTTTGGGCTGAGGATTAATGTCTGTATGAAGAAAACTCCTCCCACCTTAAAATTATCCACAGCTTTTTCAAATATCACAATCTTATCTTTATCAAGCTCTTAGAGAGTTATCTAAATGTCCTGATTAAAATCTAACTCAAATTCGTCTAAAGTTTTAGCTTTGAAAATCTTGGAGCTGCTTTGTTTTAACTTACATAAAAAATTTGAAGGATCCTTAATTTAAAGTTAAAGCCCCTCAACAATAAAATCGATCCCTAGAAGACTTTAATTGTTCTAATCTGTTACATATTTTTGAAATTATTGTAATATTATAATTGAATGTTAAAAATTTTCCAAAAACTAATTTAATTCAATCAATCAATTAATTAAATATATATATACCCGAATTAATCAATCAATTAAATCAATCATTATATGACCACTTGTAACTTGGACTCTTAAATCACATGCAAGTTATTACCCGATTATATACACTTTAATTATCGACTATTAAATTACATATTACATTACAAATTTCAAATTACATATGCTTAAATTATTACTCTAAATCACTACTCATTTTACACTTTTAAATTTTCACTCAACTTTTTACCTTCATTTTATCATTGCATTCACCCACTTCAATTTATACTCTCTCAAGTTAGGTGTCATTTGTCATGCTGATATTTATATGATCATTGAAGTACATTCTTGGTTTGAGATTTGATAGTGTATAAATGACACCAGTTTAAACGTCCCAACTTTATACATACATTTATAGAGTACACTTTTACACAGTCATAACTTTGGTTATCAACTTCCAAAATTAGTATTTTGTATGGTTGAGTTGCTTGTTGGACCTTGCAACGAGCTCTCATGTTTTACAACTTTGAACACGAGGTACAGAGTTGACCTTGTCAGAGGAGCAAGTCACTTTGTCATCATTATACACAACGAGTTTAAACGAGACAGTTAAAATTGGTTTTGATATACATGTCGTTCGAGCACATGTTTAAATTGTAAAATCTGGAAAATTTTGGTCCAAAGTTTCAAAGTGGGTTTCAAAAGATACTTTCCCGGTCGAAATCGAGGGGCAAAAATTCGAGCTGTAAAGCTGCCAAAAAACTGGTTCTTGGTAGAGCCTTTTCAAAGTGTATTCCAAGTTTAAGGCTGGTGAAAAAATGATTACAAGTCTGATTTGAAACTCAAAAAAGTTGGAAAGTCGGTGTCAAAAGTCAACTCCCCCACGAGGGGCCCTTTGCATCGGTGTCCAAGTTGAACTTCGAGTCACAACCCAATTTGGAAATTCGTGGCTGAGTTGGGAATGTCAGTGAGATCAGCAACGCGAAAGTTGTTGCATTTACAATTATTTTAAGTTTCAAATTCATTGCGAAAATCGCATATCCGGAATTGAAATTTTTCGTCCCGAGTGGAGCTGTCGTGAGAATTAAACACAAAAAATTTTGGGGTTTCAAAAATTTTGTTCGAGCTAATATTTTTTACAAGTGTTTTAGTAATGAGGTAGTTATGACAAATCAAAAGGAAAAGATAAAATATGAGGTAAGATGCGCAAAAAGATTCAAAATTGATCACGACTAAACTAACTGACCGAATGAAAGTCTGTATCCCGATTGATGCTTTAAA
>JAJKFJ010021087.1:0-18972 GCA_027382625.1 Tetmemena sp. SeJ-2015
TTTAAGGGAGTATCACCCTGGCTAATCCATCGAACGCTTTCTCATTTTAAGTGCAGCTGCGCCCCCGCAAGATAGCTAAAAAAGAAAAGATTGAATGCTTTAACCTCGAAGAATTAGTCTCAGCAGTGGCCGAGGTGCTCTAGAGAATGATGCAAGCGATGTCAGCAAGCTGTGGGTGCTCAGTATCAAGAAATGGCTTTTAGACAATCAGGTTCGGCTTCGTTTGAACAGTGGCCAGCAAAAAAAATCAGAGCGGCAGAGTTTGAAATTAAGTGTCACTATTTTGCATTTGTCATCGTCCGCATTCTAGTAGCAACCTATTCATATATTTTTTCGCACGGTCGTATATTTTAGCTGCATCAGTATAATTCTACCAGCCGAGTCGTAATTTTATCCGCCAGGTCAAATCAGGAGTAAAAGCAAGCGATTCTGTCGATCTGAGTCCAATTATTCTGGAAACGGGTCTATATTTATCCTGCATATAGGAGAAGACTTTCACTGTCTCAGCATTAATTTATTTCTCCAATTTTGACTTCACCCCTGATTCTTACAATAATAACTTTAATAGTTTTCAAACAATTAAAAATTGGCCAAAATAAATTATTCACAGAATTCGTGTAAAGATTATAAAATCGTTAAATTTATAATTATGAAGAGTTTTAAACCATAAAAATATAATCACATTTATAAATTGAATTGATAAGATTTTGTCCATATTATAATTTTAAGGAAATTTTGAATAAAACAATTTAGTTTGATATTTTAAGATTGCAATTAAAATTGATTTAAATAATCTTTTATATCATTTTAGTTTTTTAAATGCTTTAAAAAAATAGTATTTTATATTTTAATTTGATGATTTATTTTGCAAAGGATTGATAGAGGAAGTATCTGTGTAGATATGAAGAAAATTTTTATTTTTGTTTTAAATTGTTAATGGCTCCTCCATAATATATAAAATTGTTATAATAATTTTGGTTAGTCTTGAATTGACTAAATTAGTTTCTAAATATCAAAAGATTAGCATCATTTATTGTTTATAAGTTTAAGTGAAAAAGTTAACTGAGATTAAGATAAATTAAAAGTTTTTTTTAAAGAGAAAAAATAAGTCATAGCAATGCTAATTATTTCGCTATAAAAATTCTAGGCTCCATTCATCTAAGAAATTTAAAATATTAACTTAATCAATCTTATTATACACAGCTATGTTAATCTGAAGACATAAGAGCTTTCATATCAAGAACTAGGAGCTATCTCTGAGTGTCCAAATTAAAATAAAACAAAAAGCATTATAAGAATAAGTGTGGCTCATATGAGATATGCTACCACCAATATTTTTATCTTTAAAGTATAGCACAATTAAAATTTCCAGAGAAGGATGAAATAAATAAATCAAGACAATTTATAAGATAACCTAATGCTAATATACTCCAGACCATCTTATTTAATACTCCTCGTATTCAATATAATTTCTATTTCCAAATTAATCTCAATTACAAATTTCAATTAAAAGCAACGTAAATACATTATTAATTAGTTAGCTATTTATAATAGTATGAAGATAATTATTTGTGGATAAGCCGCTCAGAGTTTGCGTATTCATGACGGCAGTAAGATTTTATTTTTAAATAGATATATTTTGTAATGGAGTTTTAAAATACTATTTAAATTATCAAATTATAAATGAGATTGTAATGAGTCTTTGAAGAAGGTGTAACTGAGGTATAGCTCGCGATGTTTTAAAGAGTATATTAATTCTTAGTTGAAGAAGAAGTATAAGGGCTATTAAATTTATTAGAAATATTATCTATTTAATTTAATGGATTATTTAAAATATCAAAAAAAGATTTTTGTAATTTCCTTTGAAAAAAAATTATTTAATTACTTCTATTTTTAAATAAAGATACTTAAAATTTGAAACAAATCTTTCATTAAAAGAAAAATAAGTAGAGTCTGTAACATAATAAGCCTTAAGATACGATACGTCTGTAAGATTTTAAACAGCTTATTAGGATGATGTAGAATTTTAAAGAGAAAAGTATTCACAAAATTAATTTTACCAAATAAATTGTTTTAATTTCAATAATTTGCAAGTTAAATTAAATAAAAGCAAATAATTGTTTATTATGAGCAAGAATATGGAAAAATATTAATTTTCTATTTTGATAGCTCATTTGAGTAAATTTTGAGTATATTATAGAGTGTAATTTATTTTCTGCATTTGAATAGTTGAGCAGAGAGAAGAATCCTGTTTAAATAGAAATCAAGCCTTGTATTTCACTTGAGCTAGAGCTCTTAGAGAATCCTAAAAGTATCCACTGATTTCTTGGAGCATAGAATTAAAAAAAATATTTATTTTTATTTTTATTTAATTTTAATATTAATTCAGAAATCATCGAATTTAATTGGCTTCTATAAATTTTGACATAAACTGTTTTTATTTTGTTGAAAAACATAAAATGAAGATTTAAATTTTCAAGATTATTTAATTATTAAAATTAACTGTAATAATTAAAAATTTAATTTCATTGCTTTATTAAGAATTAAAATAAGAATCTAAGTTATAATTATGTTCTATACAATTTATTTATGATTCAATTTAAATTGATTTTCATGAGCATTTAATGCTCAGTTTAGAATATATTTTCGATAAAATAAAATAACTTTTTCACGCCATTTTAAAATAAAGTTTTAAGCGTTAAATTTTCCAGTTTTAATTTAAAGAACTCAAAAACAACGCTTTTCCTATCTTTACTTTATATGGAACTTTGGCAAATATTTAAAAGTAGAATTCAAACACAGAAGTATGAAACTGGAAATAAAAGTTAATTAATTAAAATCTTATATAAAAATTTCTTTAGATCCATAAAATATTATTAAATAATACTCATTTTATTAAATTTACGATATTTATTTTGAATAAATTATTGTCAATAAAGTTAAATTTCATAGAATTTAGCAGCAACAGGAGAGAAATTTACGCTATTTACAGGGGATTAACTCAAAAATATAATTTAAGATTTCAGCAAGTAAACATTCAAAAACAATTTAAAAATAAACTAATTTAGATTAAAGAAATAAATTGAGCAGATGAACTTAGAAGAACAAATCAATTCAAAATGACATTTATAGAATCAATTAAATTTTCAAAATAAAAATATATGAGGGTATAAAAATCTCTTAACAAATCAAATGATTTATCCTTACTCATTTGCTATTTTATTCTCGCGAAGTACAGTCCATTATATTTAAATTGCCAAAAATAATATCTTAAGCCTCAATTTTAATGTAAAGGCTTTAAGTTCGTGTTAATAGTTACTTAAAAATTTCTGGTTTTATGGTATTGTCTAAGATTTTGAATTATATTAGAAAATATCATAGATTAATTATTTTGTTAGTTTGGCTCATATTCCTTAAAAAATAATTAGAAAATTGAATAATAAATTTAAAAATGATATAATTTGAAAGGGATCTGCCAGATTTTAAATTAAAATTCTAAGTTCTCAAAATGAGCAATTTATAGAATGGATTATAATTAGATTAAGAAATTAGACAATAAGCTATGATATCTATTTTAAATGGCTAAATAATTTTTATGACAATTTTTTTATTATAAACATCAGAAACAGTATCCGTTTAAGAATCTAGAACATAGAGCGAAAAACTTTGTATATTCTTAGAGCTGTCAATACTCTCTGCCATAAAAATTAGTTTACCTCTATATTTAATAACATTTAATTTATTCATTTTAAAATTATTCCATAGGAAAATAACTGATTCTTTAATTCAGTACAATAAGTGCTTTTTAAAAAATTGATTATTATCTTAATTCCTAAAATTTTACTTGACTTTACTTTAAATTTTAAGATCAGAAGTTTAAAAATCTTTGAAAAATAAATTTGTTCCAGATTAAGCTTAGAGTTTGAAAAAGAGATGTATTATAATTTATAGATATAAGCGAGAAGAGATGGATTAGAAGTTATTTCCGAACGTCAGCTAGCTATTTTTAGATTAAATCCACTACTCTTTCTATTGAGAAACAACTTGGATTAATCAAATGATGGAGCTTAAAACCCTAAAGGATTATTGAGTCATATTTAAAAATATTGCACAGTTTAGTCTTCCAAATGTTGACTATTACAAATTTGTCATAATACTGCAAGAAAGAATTTTTTCAATACGCTTCTTTTTCTGCTAGTTCTAAAAGATCAAACTTAAAAACGAAATATTTTAGAATTATATGGATCAAATTTGCTTAAAATCCACTACTTAATATTTTTTGAATCCCTTAAACTTTTAAATTATCAATTAAAATTACCCTGACGATTCAATTCTGTAAATATATCCATTAATCTTTTCAATTTTAAGACATCAGAATTTTTTTCGCAAATTGCTTTAAAACGATACAATCAAATGATGAAATGGGACAATCCATCTCAAAATAACCTCCCAAAATAAATAAATTCATGTTTTAATAATAAAATTATATTTAGAGGTGATTTCAAGACATCTCATTCTGATACTAAAGCTCATAGGACTCAACCTTTTAAAAGAAGACAGATCTCTTGTCACCTTATTAATTGAAAAGAAAAATATTATTCCATTCATTTTCTTTAAATTAAAAATTTATAGTAAAAATTAAAATGAAAATCGGAATTTAATTAATAAATAATTTGTGCAAAATTTTGGCTCATGAAATGAGCGAAAGTTGGCACACAATATAAAACGTTCGATAGCTCTGGTAGTAATATTATGAGTTTTATTTTTTCCATTTAGATAGACGGAGATGACAATGAAGAGATATTATGTTGCTAACTCTGAACCATGAAATTAGTCAATTTCAAGAACTTATGACCAAGGCAACTATCTTGCAAACCTCGATGAAGAAGTTAAAGGGATGAATATTGCTTAAAATTTAATGCTGAAGTGAATCGTAAAAAAGTCATTCTAACAATATATACTTCACCTCCCACAGATTTTAAGTTTAGTCTATTAATTATTATTTAAAATAATAATAAAGGTGACTACATCCATATCTTATAGTCAAAATTAAACTGATAAATTAATTATAGCAGCTGAAAATTTAATAAAAAAAAAAGAATTAAATTAGTTATTAAATGCAATAAAATCAGGACTGTTTTTGTATATCCAATTTAAATAATTTTTAGAACATTCGGTTCAGCATAGAATTAAAAGAAATTTGTAACCTTGTAACTTTTTTGTGGGAGCGCTCAAGAAAGAGTTATAAGCGACACAAGTTCAGACGAAGATGATGAGGATGATGAGAAGTGCGCGCAACATATCTCTGTGAATCAGTGATTTAAACTACCACCATGTTGCAGACTCCGACTTATTATATTAATCAATCACCGAATCTAATTAAGTTTTATAATATATACACAAGTTATTCTCATTTAGAATAGGACTTTAAACTAACTCTTAAAATTATTATTTACATTAATTTAAAGAAGGCAAGGTAAAAAGTTCCATCAGTCTTTTAAACCTCCAATGACGAATATAGTAAGTATGGGTCATCATTAAATTTTAATTTTAAATTTTTCAAAGATATTTTTATTTTCTGATTTTTTTTTTTTATAAAACACTAATCTAAATATTTATAATATAAAAAATGTATCATAAATTCTAGTAATTTAAATAATGATATAATAATAGGTAGGATACGATTTGTTGATCAAAGATTATTTTAATGAAATAAAAGTGGAATATACTGAAGAAGTCAACTGAATATATTAGGTTAATTAAAATTAGTAATAAAAAAACTATTTCATAAATGAGAAGAAAAAAAAAACATGACGATGAGCACTTGGAATTATCCCACTATACTAAACTTTGATTTAAGACTTGGTGCTCAAAAGGTTAGCGACTAGATAATATATTTTAGTCTTAATATCTACCTCTTTATGTAAAGCTTTATTTATGATAATTTTTAAATCAATAATTTTAGCAGCAAAAATAAAAATAATTAAAGAGATATTCTAGATAAAGTGATGCTTATTATGAAAATTAGATAAGGGAAAAAAGTTTTAAAAAGAAAGACTAAAAAAATAAATAAGATATTCTTGGGAAAGGCTCAAATAAAGTGGATGCAGTTTGGCTAAAAAATGTATAATTCAAGATGAGGTATTTTTTTAAAGATGTATTTTTAATTTAAAATCTTTTCATTTATACTTATCCTTTTTACAATTTCTTTATTCTAATCATATTAATAATGAGAAGCTTAGATTAAAGTTCATAAATATTCTTTAATATTGAATTGGATGGAAAAATATTTATTTTTTTTATTTTAGATCATTATTGAATATGAATGAACTCATCTGTCATTAGCCCATAGTTGACCCAAAGTATTGCATCATTTCATATGCATAGGAGCTCGCGTCTAAAATTTTAAAAAGTTTTATTTTTATAAATATATTTTTCATTATCTAATTTACAATTTAATTTTACGGTATTGGAGAAAAATTGGAGAATCAGATTTCGAAAAATTGTTACATCCAACTAAGATAGATTATATTATTTTTAAATTAAATGAGAGAAGTTAAAAGTCTACTTAAATGAAAAAGAACTGCCCTTTGCTAGATGACTTCCACTAACTTAAACCTAATAGAATATTTAAAAGAATGTATGATGATATAGCCAGACTCCCATTTACACAAAAATATTTTATCAAACTAGAAAGGGAGATTGACCCAGCTGATTTACTTACAGTGACTCCAGCTTACGCCGTTGCTCTAACCCGTCTCCCATTACCAGTCTCCAGGTTGTAGCTCTCTCACAGACCTTAGTGAGGTCTCTAGAGAGATAAAGATGGCCGAGGATCATTAGAGTGGTAGCTCCCTTGCCGACGATCTGGAGGCTAAGGGACTGGTGGCTGCTACTGCATAAGCTGGAGCCACGTGGTAAAATAAGTTGGGTTGATCTCCCGTACTAGCTTGACCTTTTAGGGGTTTATTTAAATTTCGTTTTTTATGATTGACAATTTTCCTTTCGAATACATCCTATAAAATTTAGCAGGAAATAAATTTATCATTTGACTAGAATTAATTAACATGTATGAGAGAATGAATTTAGTTCGTTCTTCAAATACAATAGAACTGTTCCTTGATCAATGAGCCTCAATAACTAAAAATAAAACTCGCTTAACCCTTTTTATTTTTTCTTTCTCTTAAATCTGATTATTTTTACTATTTCTCTTATTCTGGCTACTGGCTACGCAATTGAAGTTTAATAGATATTCTTCATGATATGCGATTATATACTTTTATAATCTCTGCTGATTTCTGTTTGTGATTTTAAATTTTTATCAGATTCCCAAGTTCAATCACTTTAAGGTATGATGAGTGATTTTTATCTGCTCGATTGATTTAAGGAGTAGGTTGGTTCTTTATTTTGTATTGCGTTGCCTCATTTTATTTGAATTAATAAATTGGAGAGATTCAAACACGATTACTATTACTTGAACCGCAAATCAGCCATGAGAACTCCTCCAGTCACTTTTTATTAAATTGCATTTTATAGTTCTATGCCCCGACAACGTAATTATGTTTGTGCCCTAATTACTTAAGAGTAATAATCTCTTGTATTTATAAAATGTTAATAGTTTTTAAACAAATTAGGCATCTTAATTATATTACTACTTTTTATCCTCTACTTTTCTGAAATTATATATTCTAAGATTAGCTAAGATAAAATTTGTCTTAATTCAGAAATGTTGTATTTATAATTTCAATTTTAATATCGTCTACAAATCCAATGTTGAGGAATTCTTAATCAACTGAAGGTAAACAATGTTTAGGCTTTGATTTTATGATAGTAATTTGAATTGCATAAAATATTAGAGTTTTATAATTTTTTGCAATCTCTAAATAAGGTTTAAGAAGGTGAAAAATTATATTATTTTTGTAGTGATGAATATGGTATTGGTGGACTGATATTTTTATATTTTAATTTTGATCATAAATAAGGCCTGTGGCTGGTGGTGTTTCATAAGTAGTTTATAGAGCTATATTGAGAAGGAAAGTCCTTTTGTAGGTAAAATCAACGTCAAAGCTTATAAAGTCAAGTCTTTGTCTATTATCAATATCTATCAGAATGTATATTACCTGTTCAGCCTCGATTTTACATAACTAGCTAGGAAGCCAACTTCTACAGTAAGTAGCCACTATTTTTAGTTTTTTACTGAACTTTAGAAGTAACTTCTAAATACATCCATGATTGGCATGTCTATCGAGAACCTTCCTTTTAATTGTGAGATTTAATAATGCAAAATTACCTTTTTTTTCTAGCAATACTCGGCAGACAGGAAGCGCTTACAGTACCAAGTTTTAGAATAGATGAAAAGAGCTTCGTCCTTATTCGCCCATCCCTTACAGAAGGAACTGACAAGTTTTTTAAAAATCCGGGCTGAAAGTTTAATATTAATCAATAGAAAAATTTAATTTGAAATTAAAGTTATTATCTCTTTGAAATAAGTTCTTTGTGCCATCTGAGGTAAACCTATTTATTCTTTCAAAAACAGGGCATTATTAATTTTCCTGATAGAAGTATTTATGTTTGATGACTGCGCCATCTGATAGAGATAACTTTGCAAATAGTTAATCCATATATTTCTGTAATTTTATTTTTTGTATTATCTAATGAATAATTCTTCTTTTTACTTCTTTTTGTATTTTATTAAAATAATTATTTAATATATTTTTTAGATATGATTTTTATTATGCAATGATCAAACTACATGCAGACTAGCTATTTTACTTATAGGTTCTAAAAGCAGCCCAGAGATATGACTAGAATACTATCAGTGATGAGACTGAAGTGTCGAGAACGATTTTTCCAATGCTTGAAAAATATAAACATTCAAATTAAATTAAAGAATAATTGTCATATATAGTGATAGTGAAAATAAATAAAGATTTACTTCAAAATTTATGTCCATTTATTTTACTAAAATGTCCCAAACTAATTATGGCTCTTATTCCTTTAAGTCTGAATTATGAAATTATCCACACTGTTTTTAAGAAGTGAAAGTCAAAAATTAATAGAAAATTATAAAAGATACATCGTTTTCTTGGCGAATATGTTTGTTTAAAAAGTTAAAATTAGGTTTAAAAATTAAATTTCAAGTTCAGATAAATTTAAAGACATTTTAGGTTTTACAAAAAGTTGCTTAAAATTAATTAAAAAAAGTATTTCTACTTGTATATGTAATATCTCTATTCCAAATTTGATCAAGAATATAATTTAACACAATCATTAAATTATAAAGTTAAAAATTAGCATGTATATCTAATTTGAATAAAAATTTGAATTTAATATTGCTATTAATCTAGAAAAGTATTTCAATTTAAAGAGTGACGAGTGAGAGTGCACCGATATTGGCTTCCTTGTCTTTGCCATTACTGTTGAGCGCCCACTTGTCTTCTCCATAATAAAGCACTTCATTGACTGAGTCTATTGTCTGTATTGCAAATATTATACATTTATCGTTTGATTTTTGAAATTGTAAAAACTATATTAAGAATGTTGTTAATAACGTAATGGGAATTGAAAAATAATAAATAGGTATAATAGGGAAACTCACCCATTAAAATTTTTAAAATGGAGTCTTTTTCCCAAAAAAGGGAAATTTTTTAATTACAAATGAAAATAAAGACATCTTTTTAAAATTAACTTACATCACTTTAAAAAAATTTTTTAGTAATGGAAAATTTTTTCTCTGTATATCCCTACGCCCACTTTTTAAAATTTTCTATCTTAATTTCCCAAGCCCACCCACCACTCTCTGCGTGCAAAAAACCTAAAGAAAGAAAAGGAAAAATTTTAAAATAATTACTAATTTTTGTTTCTCCATGTTTTTCAAAATTTAATTATTATTTTTAATTTTTATTCTGTGGAACTCCATCTTATATAGCTCCTGAAATATTTTGAGTTTTTTTTTTCTTGACTTGATCTCTAAAATATATCTATAGAAATTAAAGAAGCATATTTATTTACCCAAATTTTTAGTTGTCTTGCACGTTTTTGGGGGGTGGGTGGGCTTGTGAATTATTAAAATTTAAAATTAATCGGAGGGCCCACAGGGTTATAGAGTGGGGGGAAAAAAATCCATATCTAATTTTTTTTTAATTTGAAGTAAGTTAATTTAGTTAATCTCCTATATTTAAATTTTTTCTTACTAATCTCTATTAAAATTTTTTTTCTTTCAGTTATATGAGTACTGGCCTGAATACCCCTTAGGGGAATCATTAATTCATTAATTACTTATTCGTTAACTAATCAAAAGTTGATTATATTTCTACAATTTCAAAAATCAAACATACTGTATAATATTGAGTTGCCTGAACTGTCTGGGGAAATAAAGTACTGCCCTTAGTCAAGACACCCAGATTTACTAATAAAAGCATCATACATATTTGGTAGAGAAAGCCACAATAATCTATATAAATGTCATTAAGATGAAAATATTTAAAATATTGTAGGAAATTTTTGAATCTTTTTCCACTGGTTCTAAATATCCCTACAAAATAAAACTAAACCATACTTACATAGGATAAAACTTGGGTTTCTTAACTAGAACGTAATAATGCTGGTTTTTAAATTGATTTTTAAATTTTATTCCTCAAATTTTTATTTTATTTTACTTTAAAATCATTCATCTTTTTGAATATGAAAATTTTTTAAATTTTTTTAAAAAAAAAAAAATTTAAAAAATAAATTTTAAAAAAAATTTTTAAAGTTTTTTAAATTTAAATTTATTAATTTTTTATAATTTAAAAAAAATTTTTTGTTTAAAACAAAAATGCCCCAAAAAAATTACAAAATTTAGGCTTTAACAATTTCGATGATAAATTTTTTTTAAATTTTTTTGAAAAACCCTTTTTAAATTTAAAAAATTTTTTAATTTTATCTCTTATGAAATACTTCAATTAATTTCCTTGATTTGCCCTTCAATTTTATAAATGTGATTTTATTGTTTATACACACTTCTTACAATCTAAACTCGAATATTGTTTTTAGAATATAAGAAAATTTAAAAATGATGGGTTTAAATTTACTATAATTTCTTTCCGTTCAAAAACGTGATAAACTCTCATAAAATTAGAGAATGTACAACCTTTGTGCATTCAAAGAAAATTTTCTTAATTTTAAAAAAAAGTAAAAAAATTTAAAAAATAAATTAAAACAAAACCAAAAACTTATTTTAAATATTAAAAATAATTACACATTAGAGGGGTTTTTTAAATTTTTAAGGGGTTTTAGCATGATGCGGGCAACCACTCTCATACAAAGTTCTCTACCAGATTTTAAATAATATCTAAATTTATCCAACTATATGGGATATACAAAAGAGAGGACACACTCTATTCAAATAGATGAATATAGAGCGAAATGATTCTAAGTTATTCTTAAAAGAAAATTCATAGCATGAATTAGTATTAAATTCGATAAATATTCATAAATTATGATGCCATAAATATTTGAAATTAGGTAAAATGACCATCATAGAAATGTTAAAACTAAAAACCACTTCATCTTTTGGCATTTTTATCTGATTTTGTCTCTATATGAGTATTTTTCTTGAAATTTTGTTCATATTGAAGGGGTGCGCACTTTCGTCCTCCCCCACCCGAAAATTTTACATATTTACTTACAAAATTTTTGTTTGATGCATGATATAACTAGAACGTAGCAGGTTAATTTAAATTTGTTCGCTAATTTTTATTTTATGAAAGTTATTTAGTGTGGAGTTCCTTTCTTTTTAATTAAAAAAATAAACTCATCATCACTATAGGTGAGAATTTAATAAAAAAGAGAATTGTAATTATAATTAAAATGGAATAAAATAGATTTGAATAATAATTAGATCATTCGATTCAGCATGGTATTTTAAGAACTTTTATCCTTGCAACTTTTGTGAGGGAGCGCTAAATACAGAATTATAAGCGACATATGTTTTGATGAAGATGATATGGATATGAAGTAGAATGCGCACATCTCTTGATTGAGAGGTGCTGCTGAGATGATTAAAGAAGAAACTCATTTTATTTTTTGATGACTTATAGAGCAAGCTCCAAATCAAGGGTGAATCTAGGATTTCAACTGACACGAAGTTGCCTCCATTTCTATTTACCAATCACAGATTTTAATTTAGTTTTCAACTATAAAGAAGAAAATTCCTCTTTTAAAAATTTAACTAATTTATATTAGCTATTTATGCTATGTCGGCTTATCATCTTCATCTTATAATAGTTATCTTCTTTCAAAACTATAATTTTAAATCCAATTAAAAAAAATATTTTTAGAACTTCGTCATATTTTATCAGATAAATCAATTTAAAAATTCTCTCAATTCAAGAAATTTGGCTATGACTCTCACATTTTCTTATTTGCTTTGAATTTAAAAAGACTAAATGCGGAAAATTTAAAAAAATTTCCCAAAAATTTTTTTAAAAAACTAAATCGAATATTTTTAACTCTGAAATAAATTAATTCTTGAAAGATTCTATATTTTTTGAAATACTTTGCCATCATTTACATTTGAAAATAGAATTAAACTCAAAAATATATTTGAGTTGCGCTTTTTAAAAATAGATTTTGTTCAATTTACAAATCAAAAATTAAAAAGAATTATTTACCGAATCAACTTCTTAAAATATATTTCTAACTATATTTTCTTAGATGCTATAATAAATAAATTTAATCTTAAATTTACTTTATTGTAGCATTTATTATAATTATTTTTTTGCAGGTATTTATGCGTGGACTACATTTTCTATACCAAGTCACTAATAAATATATTAATTTAAAAAGGGTTAGTCAAAATCGAAATATTATAGTCATTGATCATAATCAAAAATAGATAGTGCTCAATATTCTCTATTTATATATGTTAAGAACAGATTAAAACATTTATAAATTGTTGATCTTCTCTATAATTTTTTTTTAAATTTAAAAAAATAAAAATTAAAAAAAATTTGATTTTAAATTTAAGGAATTTCAAAAAAATAAACCAATTTTAATAGATTTTTAACAAAATTTGAAATAATTTAAACTCTTCCTCTCTCAATAATTGGATTAATTTTAAATATATTTTTCTTTCTCAATATTGGATGTTAATATTAAAATAGGATTATTAAATATCTTTTAGTGATTAATAAAGGATATCTTGCATTATAAATAATGAAACTTTAACAGATTTTGTGATTGGAAGACCAAATACCAATGATTTATTGTTCTAAAAACAAAGAAATAAATTATATAATTAAATACTAAGTTATTAAGAAAAATTGAAAAATAAAAATTTATTTAAAGATGAAATATCTGAAGCAACAAATTTAAAAATATTCGGTGCTATAAGAATTTGCTTCGAAGATTCCACCTTCTTTTATATTTGAGAAAGCATTCTAAAAATAAAATGATGACAAAGATGACTAATTTCATAAGATAACCTCATATCTTAGAATATGTTAAAAGAACAGACTCTTCTTTAAATCGAGTTAACTATCTCAAAAAAGTAAATAAAAAGGGGAAAAATTAAATTTTTATATGTTTTAATTTTTTTAAAATTTTTTTCCCAAAAAACCCATAAAGGATTTTTTTAAATTAAAAAAAATTTTATGTGTTCATAATTTATCAATTCTATAAAATTAGTGGCTCTCATCAAAAGTGTCAATCAAGTAAGAAGAACGACTCATTTCAAGTCCATCTTCTATCTCAATATAACTTTGATTTGGATCCTATGTAGTATTGCTTATTTGCTTAGTCAGGCTAAGTTATTGTATTATCATCTTATCTTCTTAGTTGTTGTTGGTGTAGTTATTTTTCTGTTTTAAATTGACGAAAGGATTCTTCTACTTATTAAAACTGAGACCATTTGTTGGGAATACAATTTTTTTAAAAATAGGTGAAATTTAATTTCTCTTTAAATAAAGCTATTCTTTCAATTTTAATTCTTTTGAAATTTAAGTTAAAATTAATGAAGTCCTTAAGATATAATGGGGAAATAAAATGAAAAATAGAAATGTTCTGATCCACACTTCAATCCTAAATTGCATTTGAATTTTAGATCACTTTTAAAATGAGATTCTTCCAACAGGAGAGAACAAAAGTTTTAAGTTTTTCAAATTAAAAATATCAATTAAGTCTATATTTCTTAAAATTCTGGACATCAGCTTCTATTAAAAATTAGAGGAAATCTCATATTTTTTAAATTAGAAAATGCAATATTTTTATTAGCACTATTTAACCCTGACTGTACTTAAAAATTTAATTACCATCTATTTTAAATAATTCAAATAAGAGACTATGAGATTTGAATTATGATAACTATTCACTATATATTCTGAAGCTTAATTTGATTTAAATTAAGTTATAGATCATAATCGATTATAAAAAGAATATGTAATTAATCCATTACTAATTTTATCGAATATGGCTCTCTAAAAATAGATTTTTGGTCAGATTCCCGATTTCGCAAGAGAGATAAGATAACTTTTGATCCCTCACAAACTTCACATCTAGATATCTTCTTTAAGACTTTAACCTAATCCCGCTCCAGAAAAGAGGTTAGCTCTGCTGAAGAGTAAAGGTATAAAGATGAATTTATTTTTTTAATTCAGAATTTTTAAGTCAGTTAAGATCAGAACTCTTTGAGATTTCTTGAGCTTCTGCTCACTTCATACTAGACTGACGTTAGTCCTCAACTCTCCTATCCTAAAAATTATTTAGTTTTGAATCAAGGAAAAGAAAATGTAAATTATTATCGTTACCATGAGAGAGGTAGTGATACATATATCCACACTAGGGTAATTGTCTGAAGTAGCAGCTTTAGTCAATATTGGCCTTTCTTTAAAAGAGGTAACATTCGGCTCGTGCCAAAGACAATCCTTATTATCAATAAGTTTTCAATCCACAGAAAATAAAATACCTTGGCATATGAATAGTCAATTGAGTTTCTGCTCATTAAAGCTGTTTTCTGAATGAAACTGCTTAAACAGTGAGTAACCAGATCATGTCATAGATATTAATCCATTAAAACAATGGCTACCCCGAGCTTTTAGTAAAAGATGTAATAAGTTATTAACTAATTATTATTTGATGATAAATTTTCACAATTAATTTCTCCTCATCTATAAATTATGTGAATCGTCAGCAAAAATTTGAATAATTTAATAAGAAATTTATCTAGTAGAAATATTTCTTTTATTTAAAAATAAATTTTTATATTATAATTATGTATACATTTTTGAATAGAAGTGATGAGTCTCTTTTGAATTTAAGTTCTGTGAGAAAAGTTGAATTGTTTAAATTATTGAGCGATTAGTTTAGCATTGGGTCTAGTTTAAGTGAAGAATTTTTTGTTGTAGAGGTATCTATACTTATTGTATTTGTAGTAGATGTATCTATCCCCATGGTATTACTTGCAGAAGTGTTCATACTTTTCCTTCTTCGATTAGTTGCTTTTGTATTTTTAATCTTTAAATCTATTTTCTTTATAGAATTTTGCTTTTAAGATTTCTACTTTTATTCTTTCTTCTTTGTCTTTTCCTTCTTCAATTGAATTTAGTCTATCTCTTCTTCCTTTTCCTAACTCTTCATAAATTAGTTTATCTTTGATTTAAGTAGCTGGTAGAGGGTGGTAAACGAACCTTTTATCAGGCTGGCGTAGTTTAAGAATAAAATCAAAACGCACAAGCCTAGCTGCACGAAGCTCATTCTGGTCTTAAGTTCAGTGCTTAAATCAAAAGCCTCAAAGTGAGGGAGGAATGTGTATCCAAAAGCAAGAAAACCAAGTTCATTAAGTACTACGTTCAATTACTGCTTGCTTTCTTTCAAGGGCTTGAAATAGAGCAAAATAGTTATCATGAGGAGGGACTGAACCAGAAATATAAATAAGAAGCAAGGTCAGTTAGAAGAAAGGGTATTCTTGGAAAAGGATAATGCTCAGTGAATATAGTTGCTTGCGCGTAAGGATTAGTGCTAGGTAGAGAGTAGAACCAGATTTTTTAATATCTAATTCTGAGTGGAAGCCTTAGTCGACTTTTTTAAGGTATTTTGGGGAACGCTATGCTTTCCAAAGAGCATACATTCCATAGAAAGGCACAATTGCAGAGATGAAGGCAAAGGTTATAGAGTAGATAGTGCTTAAGATTTAAGGCATACTATCGAACTCCATCTAATAGACTTTAATTTTAATTAAGTTTTATAATGAAGATAAATATTTTATCCGAAATTTTAATCTCTTTTATTAAATTTTAAGTTGCTTGGAATATAAATCCTTTAAGTGGTAGATATTTAACTTCATTAAAACTTCCCTATGTAAATAATTCACTCTATGGCAAAATTATTTGACCTTAATATTTTTTAGGAAATTATTTTTTATAATGTCTTTTTATAATTTTTATCCTTGAAAGAAGTAAATGCTATAATAAAAATGAATGGAAAGATAAATTACCTTGGCTAGCTATATCTAGCAGCAAATAGAATACTCTAGCAATGATTCAACGTAAAACTGTAAACAGGATTTCATTCCAAAGTATTACTCAAATTTTCTAGAACAAATTAAGTCGCAGAATCACAGAATTACTTTTGGATTTTCTTGAATCTTTTACATTCAAAAAGAGCTGAAATCTTTGTTAAAATAGCCAAAGCATATAGTATAGTGGAGATGTAAAACAAAAGCCCCAGATTTAAGAATGCATTTTGCGAGGAATACCCCATAGAGTCGTAGTACTGGTTCAAAGCTTAGTCTTCGAAATCATTCCCGATTTGAAACACATTTTGGTTGATTGTGTCCATAGGAATAAGGTTGAATGAGGCAATATCATTGATCATACTGAAAAAGTAAGAAAGAATGGCTGGGAAATTTAATGATATCATAGGCAGGTGAGTCAAGTACTGAAAACTCTCTATCATGTCCCACATCTGCTACAGGCTCGAGCTCCTACAAAAGAATAAATGAAAGCTAATTTCTTACACTAGAAGAGACACAATCATGTTAGATCCGAAGGCAGTTGCCATTGAAAAAGTAGTAGCACTGTTCCCCATCTAGAGAAGACTTTGAACTAAGAAGATTAATTTTTAAAAAAACTTCATGATAACTCATGATTAAATTAAATAATTTTGAACTGATTCTGAGAGCTAAGGAGGCACGAGCCCCATCATTGTATAATCTTAAGGAAGCTTAGATTCGAAATCTTCTGAAAATATTGTATTAGCTCTCCAAAATATAACCTCTAACTTATCCATCTATCAGAATTGCATTAAGAACAAATACAAAACTACATACCTTCTACTCTGAAATTTAATCTATTTACACAATGAAATTCAGACTGATGGTCATGAATTTACCCTAAATTGTAAAGTAAATTAAAGTAAAATTTAGGGAATATAAATAATAATCAATTTCAAATCTCAGCACTTATTCAGTACTAGATAAAAGAAACCGTTTGGCTTTGGTTTTATATTTTGTAGGGATACTTTTAACTTAGTGGGTAACCACTATGATTAAATATTACCTACTTACCCTAAATTGAAACTATATCAAATCCTTGCTGAATTCTGCCATAATCTCCTTCGGAAAAGACTTTAACTAAGCTCTTAAAGTTTTCTTTCTGCTATTTATTTTATGGGCCTTTGATATTTTAGTCAAATACGATGTACACAAGAGCAGTATTTGTCACTTTCTAAATCTTAGCAACTAAGGTTTGTTGAATGGATTTTAATTTCTATACTAGATTAAAGAGAGGGATATAAAGGTAAACTTCTATTCAATAATTTTATTTTGCTTCTCAAAATATTTAAGTGAAAACTAAAAATCTCTTATTTCGTTTAGTAATTTTAATGTAGGGAATAAATGCACGTTATTGAACTCTACATTTTTTGAAATACAAAAATCCCATGAAAATTTATTTCTCTATAGCTCCCTCCCCCTGATTATATCCAGTTACTCCTCCAATAGAAGTGTCTGAATACAAAGCCTGAAGAGATTCTATCTCTTAATTGGCAGTCACTTAAAGTGAAAATTAGAAAGACCTCAAAATAGAGGGGTAGTCTTTTAAGGAAACTTCTATTTATATTTAGTAGACTCCTTCATCTCCAGTTACCGGATTAAAATCTTTTTTATAAACCTTTTTTCTTAATTTTAAATTAAAAAAATAAGGTAAAATTTTTTAAATTTAAAAATTTTCAAAAATTTAAAAATTTTTAAAAATTAAAATTAAATTTCCTTTTGTTTAAAAAAAGAAATTAAATATATAAATTTCTTTATCCAAAATTAAATTTCCCATTTTAAGAATTTTTTTGAACCCAACTGATTTTCATAAAATTTTACCCTGGAAACTTTTTATTTATTCAATTCGGCGTGATTTTCAATAATAACGAGCGATTCGGGGGCCCAAACGGGGTTGGAAAAAAAGGGTATATATTTTTGAAATTTTTTAAATTTTTTAAAAAAAAGCAACAAAAAAAAACTGAAAAAAAAACTATGGCTTCGCCAACTTTTTTGGCCCAACCCGGAAAACCCAAAATTTCCGATTTTCTAACTTTTTTTTTAATTTTAAAAAATTTTTTCCCCCGTGGAAGATTTTTGGGGGGTTTATTCGAAATTTTTAGCAAAATTGCGCCAAATTGGAAATTTAGTTCGTGAAAGTTGGTTTTAGGAACTGGGGTCGCCGATTTTTTAAAATTTAAACCCATGGGTTTTAGGCCCCTTTAAAATTGCTTTTCTTGAAACTTTCAAATTGTTTTTAAATTTGGCAAACAATCCAACTTTGGTTTTAAAAATTTGGGAAAAAATTTTGGGAATTTGGGGAGTTTTTGGCAATCAAAACCCCCAATTTCAATTTGCCCCAATTTTTTCCCAAATTTTTTGGATTTCAAGGCAAAAGTTTTTTCAGAAACCCATTTTTGAGTTGAACTGATTTGGGGAAAATTTCTTTCCCAAATTTGGGAAAG
>JAJKFJ010021088.1:0-25787 GCA_027382625.1 Tetmemena sp. SeJ-2015
TGAGAAGAGCAAAGGCTTAGTTTCCTGATGAAGTAGCTCCCAGTTTCTTGACTGCCTTTTCTTTTTTAAAAGAAATATCTATTTCTGAATAAAATTAAATAGTAAGCCGAAATTAATAAAAAATAAATTAAATCAGATTTAAAAATTAACTTTCCGAAATAATTTAAATTTGGGAGTACTACTTCTAATGCAACACTTATATTTTCATCTATTGCTAGACTTAGAGATAAGAATTATTGGTCTCGCATCTGAGTGTATATAGTGTCAGAAAGCAGGATTGCGCTCTATGGCTAGTATAGAGTACCATGCAGGGAGGATTTTAAAATTAAATCACAATTATTTTGTAATCTTTAAAAAAGGATCAAAAAAATAAATTTTTTTTAAAATTTTTAATTTTAAAATCCCCCCTGCATGGTACTCTATACTAGCCATAAGGAATTGCTTTCTGCCTTTAATCCCTCGTAACCAAATAATTCTTTCCCAAAATTAAAATTAATGTTGCTTGGATCCCCCCCAAATTTAAATTTTTGGAAATTTTTTTAAATTTGATTTAATTTATTTTTTTTTAATTTCCTTACAAATTTTACAGAAAAAATTTTTTTTAAAAAAAAGGGGAAAAAGGGGATTTCCAGGAAATAAGTTTGCCTTCCGTTTTTAAAACCCATTAGAAAATTTAAAATTTTTAGTCTTGTTAAATTAAAAAATTTTGGTTAAAATTTCAACATTGACTTGACAACCTGAAAGACAAATTTTGTTAACTAAGGCCAGCAAAATCTCAAACTTGCTACTTATGGAGTGAGGCGTACCTCTGCCTTAATATCTCAAGCATGCATTCCCTGCTACTCATATTTTCTTCAACATTTTTACACTTATTATCAGTGACAATAATTAAAATTAAATTAATAATCTACATGAAGGTTATTTTGAATTCTGATGAGTGTATCATCCTAAAGTTGAATGAGCCCATTAGAGCCATCATAATAGTCATAAGAACTTTATCTTTCTACTTTTTTATGGGAGGTGGGAGCACTTCGAAATAAAAATTTCTGAATTCCGAATCAGTGTGCCGAGTCTATGTCTGCTGGCTATAAAAAGATTGTAGCTCCCATTTATTAATTTTTAACAGCTCTCATGGTGGGATTATTAAATTTACTTCGTCATCTTTATAAAAATAATGTCTAGCTTATCAAAATAATATCCCTCCATGCAGAAGAAAGAGGAATGGGAAACTATTCTTATAATGGGCACTACTTAGACGTAGATAATCTGAAGACAATATTAATTTTTATCTTTATCAGATAGCGATACCTTTCCACACTCCGACTCTCTCATAACGTAGAATAAATTAATTATCTGAAAATAAATTAAGCTTAATTTGCAGATCTGCTTTATTAGATCAATTCTAATGGTACTAAGTCTATTTTTTTAAGCCTCAAATATATGTTAGTTTTTTAATATTTATCTAAATATATTAATGTTTTATATTTATGAGTTTATATTAACATTATTAAATTTTACGTTTATCAATCTTATTTCAAAATTCTAAATCAAATTTTGAAAGTATAGGAAAACTTTCAGCAATAGAGTATTCTTTTAAATTACCTCTATTTCAGCTTCATAAAATAAACATTAGATATTTTTCCAATTTGAAATTTGATAGTCTGGATGCTCATCATTTATCACTTTCATTCCATTCCATATAGGATATAGTACTGAACTTCTTTTATTCGTCTGCAATTCTTAAAATTATTTTCTTATTTTATATCAAATTAAAACGATTATTTAAAAGTGGATTCCTTGCACTAATCTCGGAAATTGAAGCAATTATGTACTTTGAAACGAACTTAATGTTTGATAAAGTTAATAAATGGACATAAGTCGATTTTTCAAATTCTAAAAAAGATATCAGAATAAGAAATTAAAAAAACTTTGTCTATATTTAAGATTAACTTGGAATCTAGAGTTAAGAGAGTAAAGACTATGTATGTTGCATAGTTATAATAATTTATATGACTAAGGGATAAAGATTATAAAACCAATTGTTGAAAAGTGTTTTTTTGCACCATCTAGGGCTAATTGGATAGCTTTTACAAAAATTATAGGATTTTATCCTGAGTGAGGACCCTCTGTCTCCACACCAGCAAGTGATAATTTTTATATATTCTATAATCCTCATATTTATTTCGAATATTCCTAATACATTCTTTACGATTTTTTCAACCAAATCTGACAGCAGTGATCCTTTTACGGTTGCCTGGAATAAACATCGAGAAACTTATAATATATTATAGACAAGTGATATATAAGTTGTAGTATAATTATATAATTTATTGAATGACTTATTAATCATGCTAATATTTACCCTTAAGAAATTAGTCAGCTTAATCTAAATTTTTAGAAGTTTGACCTTGACGTGTCATATCTCTTGCTGAATTATCTTTACTTGAATCTCCGTCTATTCATGATAATCTGTAGTGTCTGTTCATAGTCTTGCTTTTGATTTATTATCTTTTTTTACTAATCTTTTATCAGAAGGTTCTGAGAGTACTGCTTGCTATCTTTAACAGTGTCTTGTTCGAATTGTTATATTTTTTCGATCTTCACTTTTCAACTACGTAGTAGTTATTCTCTGTTTCATATCGCAGTTCAAATATATGCAAGAGACTTAGAGACTACAAATGTCCATGCATGAACCGTCTTAGCCAATTCTGTCTCTATGGGAAGTAATGCAGTTCTTCAACCCGATGCTCCTCAATGTTTCTTCTTAGAACACTCTTTAGAAGTGCTTGACAAGTTGCTCTAACGATTCAAAGTTTGTATCATGAGTGTCTTCTGTGTAGATTCATCTTGGTGGGTTAATCCCAAACTCGAGTCAACTCCAATCAACTCCTCTAACTAGTGTCAGTGCAAGGAATACAGTAAGCTATTATTGTGTATGCTGCCTCTTGTATAAGTCTCTCTAGGCTGAATCTCTCGCAGTTTAGGAATGCTGTGTTTTTTTAATAGCATGTAAGTCATTACGATTATAGTAAGTCACAGCAATAATGAAGAACTACTTCTAATTTGTCTCGCTGTTCTCTCATAACACTCTCAGTTCGTTTCGCTAAATCCACAGAACCTCTCTCATTCCTTCTTTACAAGTATTGAAAAATATCTTGAACTTTACTCTCTCTGATGATGGGTTGTCTCTTCGCTTCGCATCAGCAATGTGGAGGTAATTTGAACACACCCCTCCAAAGTTACAACTCTCAAGCATGAGTCTTTCTGAGCTAGCTGAAACTTACTGACACCATACACTAAGGCGGCTTCTGTATTCATAACGTAATTCCTCTTCTTCCCTCTTGCTAATCCTCTTATTGACCGTCAATCGTTCCGAGCTATGTCCTCTTATCTGGCACCTATCTTAAAGATTTCTATCCTTCAGATTAACTCAGCCATGTGCTTCTTATCCATTTTCTTGAGTATAATGCAGAGTGACTGAGAGATTTGCTGCTCACAATGGTGTTAGCAAGTATGTGCGACGGGGGGGTATGTCCACTATCTAATGCTTCATATAGATCTTAGATTCATCACGGTATTGGACTTCCTTGATGCCTCTGAGGCTGCTGAGGAATTCGAACTGTCTTCATTACTCGCATTCAAAAAATTCTCCTTCATGATCTCTAGTGATGCTTAGCAATCAAGAAGAGATGATAGTAAGTTAGAACTCACACCGTAACTTCCACTCTTGGCTTTACAAGTTTTAAAGTCACAAGATCTTTTCTCGAGCCCAAGGTTCAGAGACTCCCCTTACTTGTTCGTGGCACGAGCAGCACTCTATGTTGGTGCTGTTCCGAACATTATGTTTATCTGTGTTGCTAAGGGTATTAGTTTTCTCGTTAGTTAGTTGGTTGCATTCTTAAATTCAAATATTTTAAATTATGTAAGATGCCCGCCACATTATCTGGATTATGTATGTGATGCCTATCAGAGCACTCTACGATTACAGCATTGCAAAAGATGTCAGTTATTTGAGTTCTTCATCTTCTTATTATTATAGATAGCTCCAGTATTATCTACTATTCTGCTACAAGATAGTTCAAACGCAGTTATGATGCTTACTAATCTGCGGTTGCAACCATCGTATTAAATGTCACTCCACGAAAGGTCTTAAAAATAGCTCACTAATTTCATTTGCACGTTTCTATTGAACATTGCTACTAATAAGTTTGCACAACTTTAGTATTGGCTGGACTAATTAATTTTTAATCAGGGTTTATAATTTAGTATTAATTTAAGAGGCACCACATATAAAAAGGAACCTCCATCTCCACAACTTGCACCTGTATTCGCTATTCTCGTTAGCTTAGTCTATTCAGCTTTGTAATCCTGATAAGCTCACTATTTAAATATTAAACTTTAGTAATAAGTACTGAAATGATAAAATTAAGGGGCCTTTCCTATCATCAACGTAGATCTCTGAGCAAGGATGGTGAAATACATTGAATTTAAGCAATATAGATTGGAAGCGCAATAGTTGAGCAAAGGTCCGAAGCATAAGGAAGTACCCTTTACAGTTTCCCACTACCATTAAGAAGCTCTTGATATGGTGTAACAATAATTATTGGTGTTCCTCGATCAATCTGTATGATACAAAGACTCTTCGTCCTTCAAAATCATATTTTCTTATCTGTATGGGGATTGAAACTCTCAATAACATATTTCGATTCAACATGATGGAGATCCACCAACTATTCTGAGATCTCAGATTCTTACTATATTATGACGATTTCTATTGAACCGGATGCTCTTATCTGTACCTAACAGAGGAACATACGCTCAAACAAGGTTGTCCAGAAAGAAATTCTGCTTGTCCTGTCCTTACTGTATCGTCAGTTATACCTCAAAATAATTCATGAAGATGTACACAGACAGATATTTCTAAGTTAGAGGGAAACGACCCAATTAGATACAAGTGAATAGTTATCACGACGAAATGTTTGACAGCTTCAGAAGATATCCTTAACCTATAGGTAATTGTTTTAGAGCTTTTAACTGTTGTAAGAACTTAGCGACGAATACACTAATGGTAAGGATAGAGAGCAATGTTTATTCAGAGCACGGGAGCAAAATACAAGGCATCAGATGTAGCAAACGTCTTAGATCCTATACAAACTACTTAGGACGACGATTATGCACATAAGGGACAGGGGCTAAAGGATGAGAAGTCTTAGGGGTCCACTGGGCCCAACAGTATAATGAGAATATGGAACCTTTTAGAGAATCTCGTTACTTCCAATAAAGCAAAATGACTTAAGTCAATTAATTAATCTTTATAAACTTTTCCTAAAATCACTTCTACCTGTATCTCTCACAAACTTTCTTTCTTCTTCCACTCTCTTATAATCTGTCTTCAATATAATAGTTCCTTCTGTATCTGATAGTTTGTTAATCATCTATTTCCATAGTATAACAGATCTCTTTACAGTGTCCGTAACTAGTTATCCAGCAGTAAAAACTCAAGCCGATTGAAGCTGATTATGGAACATTAAATAGCTTGATGTGAATTCAACTCAGCGTATCCTTCTTCCTTCCTTGCTTGTGTAACTCTGAGTTGTCAACGAGTTAGAACGATCTCACCTGTTTGTTTATCTTCTCTCTGACTTCTAAGGAACGCAAGCATGATCTGCTCTCGCTTTATAGAGCTGTTGGGTTGATAATGGACATAAGCTTTCGTAAGCCTGAGTCTCGCTGAATCTGCAAGGTAACGCTACTTTATGTATATTTACTTTCTTTACATGGAAACTTCTATGTTATCTTGTCTTGCTTGTACCAATCTCTCTCATTTGAAGAAGTGTTGTGTGTACACAGCTTCTCACACATAAAAACTCACAATCCTCTCACACGACAGATTAAATAATTTCAATTATCTATAATAAAATGCTGTAATCTATAACCGCCACCGATCACATTTGTACTATCCATTTCAACGATAGATGTTGCTAGATCTTGAAATAAGAGAGATAAGGAAACTATCTATAGAAGATCTTCGCGCGCTACCTCCATACTTGAGTATTTGCGCTATGTGCGAAAGTTGAAAATCAAATGAAATAATGCACATCTATGAAACTTAGAAGTCATGCAGAACCAGCTGCAACTTTTCCTGATAGCTTCTCATCTTGCAAAGAACTTTCAAATGCGAGTAGATTATAGTCGCTCTGTCCACTCTCATAAAATTTTGCCGATGGATTTAAGTTGATGTTGATAATATACACTGAGTAAGGTACTATCATTCCATACTTATTAGTCAAAATGAATAACGGATGAGAAGGATGGATCATTTTAGTTATTTTTAGTAATTCGCGTTTACTGCGGATGATTATTAATATTAATAAAAAATCTTTAAATTACAATATTTATTTCCAGTTTATCAATTATGGGTTTGTTGATTGCAATTCGTAACGCACTATGGTAGTTACGCTATCAAATGGAAAATGCATTTTCACTCTTCATCATTCGCCATTTCAAGTATATAATCATCATTTCAACTTAGAGAGTTTAAAGATAAGTGAGCGACAATTAGTAAATAAGCAGTATATAAAGAGTTCATGCCTTTTAGCTTTTCATTCTCTATCGCAGTTGAAGTTTCAATGCACTTTCTTGATGAAATTCATCATTACTCAGAGTGAGGCGTGAGAGCTCACTTGCTTATTGCTTCTACAGTGATGATGATGCATTGAGCCTCAACGTTTCCTTCATCGAATCCATTTTAATAAACCTGAAATGGCTCTATGTAGATGCTACTCTTAGAGTTATATTTTTCCTCTCAAATTTTTAAAATATTAATGCTTTCTATAATACAAGAAATGATACTAAGAGAAAGATTAGGAACGAGGTATTTTTCATTTAATATTTAAGTTATAAAAGACTTTATAAATAATTCTTATGGACAATTTTTAATTTTCTTAATATAAATATACATTTTTTTATATTAGATGCTGTCAAATTATGTAAAAATTTTGAACTTCTTTTTTGGAGAGGAGTTTAATATAACTTTTTGAGCTTCAATAACAAGTTTAAGCGATTGCTATTTCCAAAAACTTAATCATTTATAATAGGAAAAAAAAATAATTAAATATGAACTTAAGTTTTCCACCTTCAAAGTTTTGAATATAATATAAACCCAATAATAAAAATTGACAATGTTTTTTAAAAAATATTTTTATTGGAATTAACTATCTTATAAATAAATAAATTTAAGATTGAATGTGCCTGTTATTGTAAATGAATTACAGAAAACTTTTATCATCAAAGCATTTTATTTGATCAATAGTTAAATGAAGAGATATTTCTCTAGATTAGTTAGCCAAAGAAGCAAAATATAAATTGCCTAGTATTTCAGATTAACTCGAGTTCATCTTTAAATATTATTTTTAAATCAATATATTAAAAAATGATAGTAAAAATTAAATAAAAAATAATTAAGGGAAATTTTATAATCTAAAATGAAGCTTCTTCATTAGATTTGATATGCAAAGTCATAGAATTATAAATTTGGTTCTTGAGTGATTTTTGAATGAATTTATTGTAGGTTAGAGATTTATATTGTGAGACTCTCTATTCTCCTTCCCGTATTTAGTAAGGTATTCTGTTATCATATCGAGACTACCTCTTTTTGCTGGAATCAAGAACTGCAGTTATTTCAAGTTTATTTTCCTTGAGTCGTTGTGATTAAAGAATCATTTCCCTCTCTTCTTTTGATAAAAGTCCGATTTAGGAGCACAATTCATTAAGACTGAGAAAAAGATAAAACTCAAGTCTTAAATATTTAGGGAATTTTTTCTATTTCTATTGAGAGACCATCTTTTACATATTTAATAACACAGAAGTTTAGCCAAATTTTGTTATAAATTATTTAAATATGATTAGTTTCATCAACAAATTATAAATAAAGATTATAGTTGTCAATTTTTAGTTTAAAATTAGAGTTTTTAATGGAATAAACTTCTTTTAAAACTAAACTAATTAAAAAAGAGACAATTCTAGTTTTGAGAATTTATTTTGGTTGTCTTAAAAGTCAATATTTCTATAAAATATATTAATAACTATACTTAATAAGATTGATTTTTTTTACAAGAATAAAAATTTTCAACTTTTGAAAGAGCAATATCCTAAATTGAGATGTTAAAAAAGTAATTTATGGTATCTATATATCAGTTTCCGTCAAAGATAAAAACTCAAATTGAAGTTTCATAATGTTTTTCATTAAATATGAGTAGAATTGTCTAATAGTTTCAAGCTTCTATTTCACTAATATTTAAAGAATCTGATTTTCAGTTTACATAGTATAAAAATATTAAATAACACAAAGAGACATAATTTTCAGAATTAATTCTCAAAAAATTCAATCTATTTTATATAAAATTTCCTATAATTATAAGCTTTAATATTCTACTTTAATCCGTTTTGAAAATATTTTTGAATTTTAGGATTTTTGGATAAGAAAATTTTCCTTAAAAATTGCGGGTTTCTCTATTTCCAACATTTTATTCTTTTAAAATAATTAAAAATAAAATTATTATTATTAAAGTGAAAATTTACAGTAGTTATATTAAAATGCGATATTCACAAAGTAGTGAAATATTTATAAAGTAAGGAAGTTACAAAATAAGATTTCCTCACATTGAAATTTGATTTTAAAGATTTTATTTTCCTTAGAGTGTGAGAAAAGGTAAATGATTGATAATCAGAAATTATGATTGCGAATTGAATTAAAGAGATGATTGGGAAAAGTGATATTAATTATGTGGCGAAAATGAGGAAGTCCAAAAGACTAAAATTTCCATATCAGGAATTTTTATCATAGGCAATAAAAACAATGAGTTTCTTTTATTTTTATCAATTTTAAAAGAATTCTTAAGAAGATAGATTTGAGGCACTCATTTATCGTCATAATTATTATTTTCTTTGCTCCATCTTATATCACTTATGATTTATAAATAAGCGGCTTTCACTACAAATTTGCAATGATTTAAATTATCTAGAATTACAAACTCACATATGATAAAGTCAGTTATTTAAGTTAATTAAAGAATTAATTTAAACAAGCTCTTTTTAAGAATATTGATTAATATTTTATTCCTACAATTCTATTATTAGAAGATCGAGCTGAATTGAATGATATAAATTTTATTTAAGTTAGAGAAATTTCAACAGCCATTTCTTAAGTCTATTTTAATTTAATTATTGTTTGGTGTTATTTTCCATTAAATATTTAGTAATATTTAAGTTAAAAGTTTTATTTTCCTCTAATATTTTAAAAAGTATTTAGAAAGAATAAGGTTTGTAGAAACTTAAAAGAATAAAGAATAAATTTATTTAAATCTGTCAGATCTCTTTTTTATTAGATTTCTGATTTTATATTATTCAAAGATATTATATAAAAAATTTAATATTTTATACTCAATGTCAAGTTTAACTTTTTCTATTTTTATATTTTCCAAGAATTATAAAGAATTATATGGATATTTTATTATTTAAAGTATTTTTATTAAATCTTTAAGAACTTTAAAAAAATATAAATTAATTTTATTCCATCTTTCTTCCAAAAATGTGGAATTTAGAAATAAAAGTAAGGCTCTTAATTAGAATTTTCGGTCTATTTAAAACTTAATGATTAAATTTTGAAAGGAGAATGAAAGAGTCTTCTTTTAAAAAATTTTCACTTTGAAGGCGAGTACTTATTGTGATATCGTTAGCCAAAACCTATAAATCTAAAAATTAAGTTATTTTACACCATTTTCTTTCTCTTATACTGCTAGATAAATAAATTAAAATCATATTTTTGATTAAAAATTGTAAAAAATATTTGAAAAGGCCCAATTATTCTTAATAATTTGAATGATGTAATCTAAAATATTGGACATAATTAATTACTTTAAATTTAATCTTATCTCAATCAATAAGAAATTTAACTGTACTCCTAATATTATAAATCTCTATCTAGAATCTCTTTCAGTATACTTCTATTTAAAATAATATACTGCTTACTTTTTCCTCTAAAATGATAAGTTAAAGAAACTATTTTTCACTTTTCTTTGATCTATTTGTTTCTATTTTAAATTCCATATTTAAACAAAAATACTTGATTAGCAGATTTTAATTGAACTTTAGCTATATGATGAGGACTAAAACCTTTACTCTAAAAATAATTATTAAATGATTTTTAATTATAAATAGAGATTACTGTGTTTCCTTTAACAATAAAACTTAATTTTAGATTATATTAAGCTTGTAAATTTAAAATATAAATTTTAACTTTGATCTCCAGCTATATTAGTTCTAATTAGGAACTTAAATTATCGTGTTTGTTAAATATTTTTGACTGAATACTTTGCAGCCTTTGGTCCATTTTATTGTTAATTTCTTGCAAGTTACTTGCCATTTTGTTTTGGAATTCTTGAAGTTTGACTTCTGTTTCCTTCTTTTGCTTTTTGAGTTAGTTTTTAATGGTCTTTACGAATCCCTCCCACTCTTGCTGCTTTTCCTATTTAGTGACGACAGGTCTTCTAATTAAAATGTATCTTGGAAAGTACTTCGCTCTCACTTATTCTATTTTTTGTTAATATAGTAAAAAATTTAATTAAGAATGATAATTGGTTAAAATAATAAAAGGAGAATTTAAACTTCAAGGCAATTGCAATCACAGATTCAAATTCTAATTTGTAGTTTATAAGATAATAAAAAATTAATAAGTGTTTTTTCTTTTAATATCACCTCAACTAATATCTGAAAAGAGATATAATGCCTGTAGTGTTCTATAGTTCAAATATCTTCTTCAGAACTTTCATAACTGATAACTTTGATTGAGGATTAATGGCTCTTAGGATCTTATGTTGAATAGAATGATATATATTTATCCAAACTGGACAAACTTTAAATGCAATTGACTATCTCCATTTTCATTGAAATAAATAAATTTGATTTTCTATTTTATTCTCTGCTAATAAATTAATATGCCCTGATTGCAGATTGACAGGATTAAGTAGCTCGTAATTTAATTAAAATAAGGAAACTTTGATTATTTTGCATGCTTAAAAGAAAGCAGGACAAACTGAAGTTACTTTATTGCTTGAGTAGGAAATAAAAATATGCTGCTCAGATTATGATCAGTGCTGCTTGATATATAAACAATCCTCACGAAAGAGTGCTCTCTAATATATTTTCACCAGTAGAATGTGGAGAATAAAATATCACAAAAGTTTAGGACTCTAATTTTACTTGTTAGTTTTATAATCAATTAGACACATCTCTTTTTTGAATTTAGGTTATTTAATAGTTTTGAGGAAAAAAAAAATTTAATTATTCTCTTTTAAAAAGTTTAATGATTATTTATTGGATAAGAATGAAGAAGTAATAAATAGATTCGGAGAAGAGAAATTTATAAAAAAAAAGGCACAGCGATAAAAATTTAATAGATAATCCTATAAACTTAAAAATTAAACGAGTTCAGTGAATTTCAAAAGCTATATCTCTAACCTAACTTAAGAATAAAGTGAATAATCTAATCCAAAGAATAGAAACGTGATAATGTTGTTTAAAAGCAGTTTTCTCATTAAATATTTTCATTAAAAGTATTAAATTTTTGCCATTTTTATTTAGCTGGAGTATTTAAAAATAATAAGATGCCTTAGAATAAATGCTTTCAAAAAAAAAAGACCTAATCAGAGTCATTATAAGCGAGTTCTGTAATGACCCCTCAAGGACACGATAACCCGAGCTTAAAATATTGTACTTGGATGAGCACAAATATTAAAAACTATCATAAAAGAAATTTTTTTAAATACCATCCTTCCTCTGTATCTCTTTATTTCCTTAAAAAATAATTTTTTTTTGTTCTGAGAAAAATGCTTCCCTCTCGAGTATAAGCTGTGCTTTCATTCTAAAAATATGAGCAGTGAGTGTTTAGATCGTATTTTCGTAAGACTGCGAAATAACTGCTATAATGAAATTAAGCAAAATGATGTTCAATATTAACACTGAAAGAATCCAAACTATCCATGTAAATATAATGAAGTCACTTTCTTAATTGCTAATCTAGCCAGTAGGAAAATCTCCAATTGAAGCTCTAAAAGACATTATGAAATAGCCAACCCAGATACTTATGCCTCCATATTCTTCAATACCACCATCAGGCTCCACCAATAGCAAAGTAAATATTAAAGCAAAAAGGGAAATATAAGTTGAAATTTTATCATAACAAATTATTGGTTTTCTTTAGAGGTGATCCTTTTAATTCATTTCCTAGGAACGGATTAATAGTAAAATTTTTATTATTTTATAAAATGCTTCATATCTAACTAGCTTTAAACCTTGCACCATTATAACTTTGAAAAGCATTATGTCTCTTTTTCTTTCAAGCATAATTTGGAAGGATTTAAATTTCTAACATAATTTTGTTGCTTAATAGAATGAAGGGATAATTGTGTAAATTGAGATAGTAATTAAATTTTCAGATACCTCTGAAATCTATTTTTAAATAATTTGTCTGCTATAATCATTCCATAAAAGGCCAAAAAGTATTTTAGGTCTTTTAGCACTGCAATAATTACAGTTACCATAAACACAAAGTTATCAAAGATTCTTAAATAGAAGCATAGTTTGAAGAATAGGATCACCAAATAGCAGCAGTGACTAATTACCACTAATGAGTTATCTTGATTTGTAATATCAATTATCGCAATAGGGAAATAAAGCAAAGAGTATACTATGTCCAAAATGTTCCAAAAGTCACTCACGTAGGCTCCCATGCTATTTACTACTCTGAACTGCAGTATCTCATAAACAATGAAGAAAATCTATAAGACAAAGCAAACTATCTTAGGAATGTATAATTCATAAGATGATCTGTCTTGTGCATAGATTGACAATAAGTATATATCAAAAAGGTAAGCAGTTAAGAATGAGAGGAAAACAGAAAACTAATATAAAAAGTCAATATATTAAGAATCTGGTATTCAGTCTCATTAAGGAAAGTACCCAAAATTAGGTAGATATTAAAGTTTTTGGCATTTGAAATATGCTAAAATCCTGCATTTCTATAAGAATTAAGAGTTTTAATTTTAATTCAATCAATAAAAAATAGGTTTTCCCTCTATTAATTCCCTATTTTTAATGACAGATTAAAAATATAAAAAGAATTTCTTAGAATACGTCTCCCACTTGAATTTGATAATTTGCTGAGTACAATCAGTTTCAAAAATCTCTAAGCTCTCGCACAATAATAGACTTTGGATGAAGTCTTTTGGATGTTTAGAGGACAACGATTCTGGCATATTGATGATAAAATATTCAATTGAGAGCTATTCTTTACCTTCTTTGTGCTCTAATATAGCTTAGAAATTACTTTCCGTTGATACCTTATAAAAATAAAAAGTTGGTTGTTGCATAAATAAATCTTACATATCTAATTTCACAATTAATTTCTCTCTTTATCGATTAAAATTATAAAAATGAAATTAATCCAATTTAAAAAAAAAAAACTAATAAAAACTATTTTTTTAATTGAAAAAATCAGAATTTAAATTTGTAAAAATTTTCTTTTAAAAGTTGGGAATTAAAATACTAAAAGTGGATAGGTATATCATACATTAACTGACTCTTATGAAAGATATTATAATTGCACAAAATGCGATTTCTATTGTAAAAATAAAGTACTACTCTCTTTTTCTCTCTCGATAAATGAAAAAATGAAAGTAATTATTACTTTGTAAATATTTTTATTGTAAATTAGCTTTATATTGCATTATATAACTCTGAATGAAAAAGGAGATAATATTGAAGAAATATTGGCCATTGATAGAACTCTATTTTAACTGAATCTCCTATTACTATTTATTACATTTAAGATACTTTACTGATCACTTATTTTTTAAAACTTACATTTATTAAATTTTTCTTTCAATGAATTCATAATTATAATTCATCCACAATTTTATAGTTTTCAATGACCTCGTAAAGATTTCTTTTATTTACTGGAATCATGAGTTCAGTAAGAGATTGGGATAGAACACCTCCTTTTTACAATGAAAATTTTAATAATCCTAAACAATTTTATCATTTCTCTACATAACCTTAATTTAATTCAAACATTAAAATCATTCTTTATTTTCTACTGCATAATTAGATAAATGTAGAAACTCCAAATTTTTCTATGTTGATGCAAATAGGAAGCGAACTCCTTAAATTATTATAGTAAAAATTTTAATTAAGATTGGTTATTGGTTAAAATAATAAATGGAGAGTTGCAACTTCGTGTCAGTTGAAATCGCAGATTCACACCCTAATCTGCAGCTTGATAGATAGCATATAAAAATAACATGAGTTTCTTCTTTCATAATCTTCGTAGCATCTCTCAGAAGCGAGATATGAAACACGCAAATTCTCAAACTCCAAATGTCTCCTTCTGTAATTTTATGTCACTTATAATTCTTGACTGAGGGCTCCCACATAAAAGTTGCAAGGTTAAACTGTTCTTAGAATTTGATGATCTATCGAATGGTGGAACAATTATTTAAATTGGACACATTTCAAGTCACGAGTTTATTACATTTTAATTTAATATTTATTTTATTTAATTATCTGCTATAATAAGAATACATTCAAATTTATCAGGAGATATTATCCGTTCAGCCCCGATTTTTCAAAAACTTTTCAGTTTCCTTCTGTAAGGCCTGGACAAACGAGGACGAAGCACTTGCCATCTGGGTTAAAACTTGGTACTGTAAGCGCTCCTTGTTGGCCGAGTATTACTACAAAAATGTAAAAAAAGGTAATTTTACAGACTTATTAAATCCCACAATTAAAGGGAAAGTTCTCCTACAATATCAAGTCGAATACAACTGCGACTAGTAAACTCTAAAGTTCAGTAAAAAGACGAAAAGCAGTGGCTACTTACTGGGCAAGCTGGCTTCCTAGCCAGTAGTGAAAAATCGAGGCTGAACGGATAATATCAGATTAATATTTCAAGGGTATTTTTAGACTTAATTATTTCAATATTTTTAATATAATTTATCTTTCATAATCAATTATCTTTATTAATTTTAAGATCTAACTTAAAATATATCCAAAACTTGAAAATAAAAAGCAATATCTGATAAAATAAATTTTCGTAGCTTTTCCTGATAAGATTATGACTATCTGAATATGAATTATTCATTGATAGGATCACCTTTTTTAACATACAGGAGTTCTTCTTTCCTTTTCACTTTAGGCAGATTCAGGATCTTAGAAAAATCTGTGTTTTCGTATTATTAACTAAAAGAATTAAAGAAGAATTTTATCATAATAAAGGTGAGTAATACAATACCCCTCCCTCCATTAGTTCAGATGGATCAGTAGACATATCTGGGAAATCTTAAATTCTAAGCTGGAAATAAGGCAATTTGCTTTCGAAATATTCTTTGAGATCAAACTTTCTTTTGAGAAGATCTGGAATATGCTTTTCAATTGAATAATTGAGGAGAGGATGGTTTTGGTGATTGACTATTAAATTGATAAGCAAAGATATTTTTGACTTGTTTCCTTTCTTCATAGCTGCGTCAAATTGAGTATCACCCTTAGAATCCTAATAGAATATAGAATGATTTATATAAATAAAAGAAGTTTTGCTTTCGATTTCAAAGTATATATTACTTTAACTAAGCTAATAAACAATTTTCTAATTTTGGCCAGATTTCCCAATGATAATTATAGAATTTCTTGTTTTATAAAAGATATAAAAATAGTATACCATCCTTGTATTTCACCATGAGAATAAGATTATAAAGCTCTAAGATTTTAATGGCCAAAAACATTTATTTTGCAAAATAGCTTTACATTTCAGCATCTATTTAAAATTTGAAGTTAAATTTTAATGTAATTTCATAATAAATTTAAGAAAACTCAAATTTATAAATAAAAAAAACATAAATGAAAATATATACAACAAGAAGTCTACAGAACTGTTTTTTTAATATTATGAAGATCTTATTAGGTAACCAAACTAATAAATTTAGAGTGGCATCTGACTTATTCCTGATTTAAAGAAAAAAAAGCATGGTAAAAACTATAAATTAAAGAAATTGAGATTCATTAAACTGCTTAATAGGAGAGTTATTTCTATTTAAAGTGTCTTAATTTTATGAAAATATTAAAGAAGAAGTGACAGAAAATTTATGTGGTTAGCTTCGCCGCTATAGGGAAAAACTTGGTAAGAAAAATAATAAAATATTTTATTGGCTTCTATAAGATGTAATAGAAGTATTAATATTCTGGCTTGAGAAATTACCATGATACATCCAATCCTCCAAATTTATCTTATCGAACACTAGATTCCAATTATATTCTGAATTATAATATTCAGAAGAGATTTTATTCTTTGAAATTTAAATAAAACGGATTCTAGTAAATGATTAACCATATAAATTAGATGTCCTCGCGAAGAGCAGCCTTTTTGCAGAACGCCTCTAAGCAATATTAGTTAATAGAGGCATCTTGCTATTTGAGGTTTTTCATTTTATTAGTAGACTCAGAATCACAAAATAAATGCAAGAGGCCACACATTTCTTCATCAAATGGAATGACTATTTGTTCTACTGACAGATCCTGAATGCATTCAAACTTTATGTTTTATGAGTCCTGAATTTACTCAACAACAAAGTACAGCAACAGAGTTGGCAATGATTTCTAAACCCTCAAATCGAAACTCATCAACACTTGATCTTGAAAATCCATTATCTCTATCTTAGATTCGTCTATTGACAATTCCATTTTAGCAAATTGCTCAGAGAAATTTAGAAGGTGAGGGAAAAGCAGTTTACTCAAAACTACTTCTTTGCTTTTAGAATAGGACTAGTAAAATATAACCCTTCGATAGTCGTCATATGAGATATTGATGCTGCTTTTTGTTTTTAAAAATGATAAGTACTCGAGACTCTCAAAATCTAAAATGAGAAAGCAATCTTCGAATTATAGAAAAGCTTATTTTAGATACAAAATTAGCTTACTTTTCTAAACTTATCAAATGCTAGCTAAGTTTTCAATTCTTAACTATGTATTTTTATCAATTTTTAATTATAGAGGAGAATTAAATGGAAAATAATATTATCTTTAAAACTAAATTGCTAGAGCTTAAAGGGATAGTAGCTGAAATTTCTTAAACTTAAATTAATTTTTAACCATTCGATAGAGCATACAATTTTTATAAATTTCTTAAAATTGCAAAATAAAGTACTCAAACTCACGCATAATGGTAATTTAAATTTAGATTATTTAGATGATGGTAATAATCTAGAGAATAGATTTTTCCTCTAGTAAGAACTTTTATAAAGCTGATGGAAGAATAAAGTCATATTAATATTTGATTGGATACTATTGATCTTAGATGAAAGAGAATACAAATAATTTAATTTAATTAGTACCATACTATAACTCACCCTCCCTATTATTATTTTAGCCAATTATCAATTTAAATAAATTCTAATCATTATTGATCCCAAGCAATTCAATTTACATTTTTCCCTCCTTGACTAAAATTTAATAGACAATGATTTTGTCTTTCCTCACAAGACCAACTTCATAATCATTATCAAATACAATTTAGTTTAGCACTTTCATATCTCTATAATCATGGAGACTTATTAATTTTTTAGAAAATGCAAATAGCAAGTAATTGTCAAATACAATAAAGTCTCTTACGTTTTGCTCAAATTTGAATTCATTTAGAATCTGGTCATTCTAGTTTTATATGGAGACCAGAATTTTAGGAGAGATCTATTTAAGTAGCATCAAAGTGGTGGAATCTTGATAATCGATGATTTGAACTTTGTCATGAGACTAATTTTTCTCTTGAAGCTTAACTTCATCACAGGCCGAATCAAATACTCTAATGTATGGCTTGAGTTTATAAATATTTTGCAGTAAAAAGTACCCCTTAGTGTTGAATTGCCTGATGAACCACTCTTGAGGAACACTGAAATCCTTCAAGAGTTCACTATTTGCCTCATCGATCTATTGAACTCTAATGTCTTGAGAAGGCAGAGTTTAAGTAACGATATTTATTGCAGTCTTTGAAAGGTCTTACACTTTAAACAATATCAAGTTCTGATCTTGGTCTCCTATAACCCACAGGTCTTATCTTTTGAGAATCAAACCGCAATTAGGAGAGGGTAATTAAAAGGCTAATTATTCTCGAGGCATTTCTTAAGAAATTTAGTAAAATTTAGATCCGTTTTGAAGAACAAAATGGCCATCACAGTCTAAACTTAACTTGAGACTAGAACCTTGAAGGTAGTTGTCTTTTTAAATCGTGATCTTGTCAGACAATAAAATTCCATACTTTCCAGAAGAGTACTTTGTAATTTTAAAAGCTAAATGAGTTGCCTAAGATTTCCCCTTTAAATATAAGTTAGGCCAATACAAGGCATTATGAAATAAAATGCAATCTCCAGCACTCATTAGATTTTCTTTGTCAAAATTAATTAGTAAGTTCAGCTCAGATTTGGACCTAGAATGTAGGTCTATGATAATACAGTCTCCATTGACTTTATTTATTTTGAGCAAAAGTCTATCGCTCTTCAATGTTCAATTTTTATTAAATAATTTATGTGTGGACTCAATTGTTGAATTTATTTTATTATGTCGCGATCTTTTACCTCTTCAAGCTTTAATATTAAAATATTTTTATAGTAAATACACTTGGCTAATTTATTTGCTGTAAAATGCAGATTTAAAAATCTGCCTATATTTTTATGGAGTATAAATAGGGAGAAATAATAGTGATTAGTGTAATGCTCTGTTACATTAAGTGAGTGAGTAATATTAGAAGGTCATAAATTAATTAATATTGCACTTTTCCAGTTTAATTTTATCAAATTATTATTTTTTGTTAAATTATTCTTTATCTTTCTCATTCCCATATTATTTTACGATATTTCTTTCATGAGCATTGCTCAATGAAACTCCTAAATGATGGGAGGAGATCGCTAATTGAGGAAGAATAATTTATATTTAAAATGTACTGCGACTCTCTCTCTCTCTTTTTGACTTTTGGACTACAGCAGTTGCATCACCTCTTTATAAATATTACAAACCTTCGACAGATATCAATACCTGAAATAAAATTTTTCTTTGTGGAGAATTCTACTATTCTCCAGACAGGAAATAAAACTTCTCTCAGCTGAATTGAGAATGGGTGTGAAAAAATTGAGTAATGGTTGGCTGATAACCCATACCTATCTCAAACCCTCACTGGTAACTTCTCAGATTCTAAGCTATTCCTATTTTTATAATTTAATAGCAATGTTTAGACATCAGACTCAGAATTTTTCTCTCCAAACTAAGTATCTATTTCTTATCTTTTTCCTTTCCTAGAATCTACTTCAGGCTTGTCCTATAGTACGTCTATCATAAGCATTTTTAACTTATTTCTTTCATGATCAAAGTAGATGACTAGATGTCTATCCTTAATTGAGCAAGTTAAAGCTTTGAAATAGTTTGACATAGATGTTGCTTAAAAGCATATTACAAATCTCATAGAGAGTTTGACCTTATCAAATTCATAAATTTGAAACAAACTATTCTCCTCAAGAATTATGTAGTTTTCATTGTCACACAGCTAAAGAGAGCAGTTATAATTTTTGTAGGGGAAAAATAATCTGATTTCTCTATAAGAGTTTGTTTTCAAGTTGAAAATGTAAAAATTCCTAGTGTTATTGGTAAAATCTTCTTTTAAGCATTTTGCAATGTGTTCTTGGTCTAAATATTTCAATTGAATATCTTCTTGCTCCATTTTCAATTCTTCTTTCTAGAATTAATTTGAAAAGGAACTTTTCTCACTTTGGACAAGGCCTTAAATTATGAGGAAGTCTTTGCTAGAGCGAAAAGATTTAAATTTGGGACGTCATTTATCAAAATAAATGCTACATATAGTAATATTAATTTGAATAAGTTTAAAAGCTGAAATTTAAGGATATCAAAATACTATTTGCCATAGATATAATTCAATATCAGGTAGTTTTAATTTCAAGAAAAATATCATCATAGAAATCAAATTCAATATATTTTCCATTAAATTTTTCTAAAATCTCAATTTATTTTTTTAAGCCATAATTGTATTTAAAATAAGAATTTAAATAAAATAGACTAACCTAAAATTAGCCTCTTTGCTAAAATTGAACTTTTTATTCAACATCAGAAGAAATTTTCAAGATCCCTCCTTATTTTTTTTAATTTTCCCCAATGAGAAAATTGATTTTTTGTAATCCAGAGAGATTTTTGTAGTGATCTTCTTGATTATTTTGCTTTTCTATGCCATCTATTAGTTGTAGCTAGCTTTCGTTTTCAAGATCTAACTTTTATCTGTGAGTTTCAGTCATAGAGTTCGAATTTCGAAATATAATATTTAATTCTTCGAATAATCGTTGTCAATTATATTAATTATAATAATTATTTTTCGAATACTTAAATTCAATGTCGAGTTGTATTCAATAGATTAACAAAATTATGATTTTTAAACTAAAAAATATATTTATTTTAATGAGTATTCTTCATCATTTTATAATAAAAACTTTGAGGGAAAATTTTTAATCTAAGAATTTTATTTATCTAGATGAGAATGGAAATATTTTTAAGTTATATAAGCACTATACTTTAAGAATTATTAGAGTACTGGAGTAAAAATAAATGTTTTGATTTCAGATTTTTTCCCCAAAATATTAAAACAATCAGGGTGGTAGTCAATAAAGATAATTAATTAAAATGAGTGAGAATAAATTCTAAACTTATTAAAAGGAAAATGATTTCCGATTTAAATCTATATAAGTTAAATGAGGATTCTGAAATAACTTGATCAATTTATATAAACTGAGATAGACATAAGCAAGTTCTATAATAAAAGACACACATAATAGACCTTTTAATAGCCAAACATCAGATATCTCATTTTTCCTTAGCTCTTAGCCTCCAATTTAATAATCAGCTTTCACCTCGAGGAAGTGATCCTTAGGTATACAGGTCCATAGGACAAAGCAATAAGGTAAAACTTACTAGCAACCCAAACATAACACTTTGAGCACTAATCCGATTTAATCCTCTTTTGTATTTGGTTAGTCTAAAGACATAAAAATTACCAAAGCATACCACTAGGGCACGAAATTCAGAAAGTAAGTAAAGCATAAAGACTTAAATTAATTTTGAAATACTTTTCTCCTATAGAGACGACAGATCTTTTCATAACAACTTAATCTTGAGATTCCTCATGAATTAAATTTTTCAGCCTTTATGGCCAATATCTTAATCTTTCTATGCTTTCTCTGCGAATATAGAGGATTATTGTTTTAAACAGAGGTTTAAACTAGAAGTATAATATAATTTTTAGGCTTCAGAATACAGATAATCTAAGCACACTTGAATAAAACACTCACCTCTTTTAATCTACTCAGTAAAAATTACATCACCTCATTGGGATATATTCATCTTAAAGTAAGCTTTGAATGATTATAGAATTGTCTTTCTATTCCTTTTAAGTACTTAATTAATGTTCAATGTTAGAGCCCAATGATTTTAATTTTCTCACAAGAATAAGGTGGTACACCAGTACGAAATTATATTTAAAATTCTAGGCAGAAATATTCTAAAAGCTGGATAATTGACATTATTCTACAATTTTTCATCTGAGCGAGTCATCAAGAAGTAGTGAAGCTTCTTCTAACCATGGATTTCTCTCAAATCTAAAACAAATTTTTCAACATTTTTAGACCCTAATATTTTCACTAACATAGTGTAGAATGATAAAGGGTAGCAGCTGTTTACTCAAAGTAAGTTTATAAGCATTCATACGAGAATCTGCTATTTACTCACTGCCAACTTCCTCTTCTTTATTTAATTAATTATTAAAGCAGTCATAATATATTTATGATGATTTTAAGAAAATCAACCTGCGATATTATATTCGCTATCAACCAATGATTGCTAATTTTTAATAAAACTGTCATTGAGATAATAAAATATTTATTTTCTAAGAGGCAAAGCTCTTTCTCATCTATCATATTAAAAAAAAACAAATAGTTTTATTTTTTTGATCTTCATATCTTCAAATTTAAAATCAAAATTGGTATCTTTAACTTTCAATTTAAAAATAATGCTTCGAATAAAATTTAGGAAGTTAGACCTCACTTTATTTTATTATTTTAAGTTTCCATTCAGCTAACTAATTCTATGTTTTGATATTTTATTAAAAGGCTACTTCCTTGTTCTGTGCCTTTATCATCAACTATGGTTAAGCATATGAATTTGAAATTTTCTAAATTGGAATCATTCTTATTTTTCTTAATAAACTTCTTGACCACTACTCTAAATTTTTTGTTTTCCAGGAGTTCTAGATATTAGAACTAAGCTTGAACTATCATCACATCCTTATCTTCGTCTCTCAAATTCTTAGCTAAACCTAGGTCTTTACTTTGTTAATCAATCTTAAATATTTCAAAGACATAGGCTTTAACTTGAAAAGTTTTGCACTTTATGGCTAACTTGAAATTCTATATAACTTTGTCTCTCAGTTTCATAAAGAAAGGAAGAACCTCTGCTAATTAGCAAATATGATTTATTTGTAATTCTACAATTTTATCGCTAAAATCTGCCTTTTAAGAATCGTCAAATGCAATCTCATTGAATTCGAATATGCTGTATAATTCTTGGAATTCCTTGGTCAATTTCATTATTCCCTTCAATGTAAAAAGTCCTCTTAATGATTATGATAATCTCGACTCATTCAAAAAATTATTCCATTCTTTTTAAATTAAACTGCTTAATTTCAGTACAATGAATTTATTAATTTTTAATTTTTTTTTTTTTATATTTAAATCATAGGCTTAAACGACTATTCTTTTGAGTTTCCTCAGCTGCTGTAAATTCTTTAAGTCTTCTATATATCTCCAGTTTTTATCAACATCACTAATTTGCAAGATGATGCATTTTAAGTTCTTAAAATACTCTATTCTTTCTTTGAGGATGTCCAAAGAGGATTTCCTCAATACAACAGTATATGCGTGAAATTTTTTCAAAATTTTATTTTGAAAGTTATCGTATTAGATAAATTAATCATTAAAAAGAAATAAATTTAAGTAAAAAGTTATACAAATAAATTTAAAAATATCACTTACTTAGTTTAATAGAATAAGAATTAAAATTATTTCAGGAGACAGTTTTTCATTAGAAAATGTAAATGAACTGTATGATTTAAAAATAGTAGCTATGGATAAAATAATTTAGAAAAAATAATTGAATTGTATAAATTTATATTAAAATAGAATAAAATATTTGATATGATTAATTTAAAAGAATAGGAATTTATGAGATTTGTGTAAATTTAGTAGTCGTAATTTGAAATAACACGATATTTTTTACATAGTATATATTTGTAAGACTTTTAATTTTCATAGAATTTAATATAGCTTAGAATTAAATTAGATATTAATCAGGACTGTTGAAGTGTGTCTTATTTTTAAACAATTCGATTCAGCATACAATTCTAAGAATTTTTAATTCTAGCAACTTTTGGGTAGAAGCGCTCTGTTAATATTAAAAGCGACACAAATTTGATACATTTCATATTTTAAGTATCCAACGCACATCATGTCTCTCTACTGAGAAGTACAGAAGAGATGATGAAAGAAGAAACTCATATTAATTTTTGACAAGCTATCAAATAAGCTGCAGATCAGGGGGTAAATTTGTGATTATAATTGCCAGAATGTAACTCCCGATTTATTATTTAAATCAATCACCGATTTATTTAAATTTTCAATAATATTTACAATTTTTAATGAATAATGAGATATTTTTAAATCATTTGATTAAAAGAAAGTTTCACATAATCTATCTTTGTAAAAAGTAATTATTTGTATTAAATTAAATTGCTTTTATTAATATTTGTCTTTGGTCATTCCAAAATTTAGTTCCAAGTTGTATAAATTAAAGCCCTTAATTTTAATTTCCTTGCATCTGATATTATCATTAAGAAATTATGATATTTTATACCACAATCTGGAATTTCGATATTTATTATGCCGCTAAATTACTCTCTGGGATTGTATAATGAGAGGATGAAGTCTTGAGCCCAAAAATAAAACAAAAATAATTCAATCATAATATTTTTATCATAAAACGATCTCCATTAGTTTTGAATGTTAAGAGGACAATCAAAGCCTTAAAATTTAGTAAGTAATGAAATAATCAATCTTTAAATAAGTTTAAACGTGCTTGTTAGCTTCTAGAAATTAAATTAGAGAACTGGGCATGTAGTACTAATTAATTGTAAATGTTACTTGAAGTAAAATTTCTCTTCCTTTTTCAGCCATTGAAGCAAAATAAACATCTCTCATCTTCCTATCAATCTAATATAAATTCAGCTTATATTTATTCAAATTATAAAGTGAAGTAATTTGTGAAAATTAATTAATCTGTCTTTGATCATTTGTATTGTGCTCGATAATAAGACTCATTTAGTTATAAATTCTATTCTTTAATGAGTTTTTTAAGAATTAATTGCCGGATTATAAGTTGTAATCTTGCTGCTGAGATTTGAGGACAGCTCTAATCTATAGTTTGTTTTCTTAGATTCTTTAAGATTCAAGAATCATTTGTCTATCTTGTTTGCATATTAAACCAACTTTCAAGCACAAGTCATCAAGATTTAGAAATAAATATATCTCCAATCGCAAGTAATAATGCAACTTCATTTTTGTTTTTATTATTTTATTTATTATGGAAGGATATTCATCTTATAATTAGGAACTATCAATTTTATGAATTTGAGATTGTTGAGGTTTTATAAAATTTAAATTAAATTTTCTTTAAATCTTTTTAAATTTAAAAAATCAATGAAAGCTAAAAGGGTAATATAACTTATTTATATGCTTAAAATCTCAGACCATTCTTCAAAATGAGTCTTTAACATACTGAGAAAGAATTTATTCTGAGCACTACATATTATAAATCTCTTATTGGGAATCCAATTAGTCATTTAATATGACCTATTTAAGCATCAATAGAGCTTGATAAATAATTGTATACAAGTATATTGGAGTCATTAATACCATTTAAAGTTTATCATTTTAAGTGACTATGTTTTACCTAAAGTAATATTGTAATATTAGAATTGAATGTTAAAAATTTTCCAGAAACCAATTTAATTCAATCAATTAATAAATTAAATATATATACTTGAATTAATAAATCAATTAAATCAGATATTATATGACCCCTTGTAACTTTGGGCTCTTAAATCACATGCAAGTTATTACCCGACTTATATACACTTTAAAAATTTCCCAAAATTTTCATTTATTACATTTCATTACAAATTACATATGCTTAAATTATCTACTCTCAAAACACTACCTCATTTTACACTCGAGATTTTCACTCAACCCTTTTTCCTTCCCTTTTAAACATTCTTTTTTTGACTTCAATTTAAAATCTCTCAACTTGGGTGTCATTTGTCATGCTAAAATTTAATGATCATTGGGGGAGTAAAATTCTTGGGCTGAGATTTTTAGAGGGGATAAATGGGCACCAGTTTAAAAATTTTCCCCAAATTTACACATACATTTATCGAGCACACCTTTTTTCACAGTCATGACTTTTTGGGTATCAACTTCCAACTTAGTATTGTGTATGGGTTTAGTTGCCATGTTTGGGCCCCCCAACGAGCTCTCATGTTTTTCAGCTTTGAACACGAGGTCAGAGGGTTTAAACCTTTTTCAGGGAGC
>JAJKFJ010021089.1:0-21221 GCA_027382625.1 Tetmemena sp. SeJ-2015
TTGGGTTTTTTGCACTCATGTATGAGCACTCATGCTTCGGAACTCTTGTATGGCAACAAATGTTTTATATATAATGTTTGAGCAATCATGTATGAGCACTCATGTTTTCGCACTCATGTTTTCGCACTCGTGTTTTCGCACTCATGTTTTAGCACTCATGTTTTAGAAGTCATGTATCACAACTCATGTATGATGACAGATATTATATATTTAATGTTGGCGAACTTATGTTTTAGCAGTCGTGTTTTCGCAGTCATGTTTTCGCACTCGTGTTTTCGTACTCGTGTTTTCGATGAATAATATTGATTGATATATTAAAGATGATATTAATAAGAGACTTGTACTCAGATAATTTTTGATATTTAATTCCAATACTATAATATTGATGAATGATTGATGTTAAGATTATGTTTTATTCCTCAAAAACAATTAACTATCATTTCATTACTTTATATTAAGCTTATTTTTAAAAAGGTTATCTGTTCTATAGTAAGTCCCCAGATAACTGGATAATTTGAGAACTTATTTAAACCATGAATTTTATGATTATTCTTAGACAATTGTACATATAATTGTAAGATCCTCTAAAGAATGTGAGTGTTTATCAATTGAGTTTGCAGCAGTGATTTTATGTAATTGCAAATATAGTGATCTTTGCTTTTATATTTAAACTTTGTAAGATTTTTCTTTAAATAAATTCAAGTTAAGATTTTTCAAAAATTTTGATAAAACAACCAAATCACATATAAAAAACTAAAGGGCGAATCCTAATTAATATGCAGCTCTATTATCTTCATAAGACTTTATATTCATGAGTCAAATAGAGCTCGTAAATAATTTTAAGGTTCATTTCATAAAATTTGAAATCATAAATTTTGACCCTTATGGAAATTTTAAAAGCAAGAATTACTTAATTTTTTGGCATTTTTAGACGATTTTGGCCTAAATGGATAATTTTTCATAAATTTTGATCATAAAAAGTGGGGGGGGTGTACACTTCCGTCCCCCCCCCCGAATTTAACATCGGAAAGTTAAGTCTTTTCGCTTATCACGAATACTAGATCTTAGTTTGGATTCGAGGTATAAATAAAGCAAGTTCGAATTTTGTGTTTGAAGGAATGAATAAAAATGAGCAAATAAAATTTTAAATAAATTTTGATCAGGTTTATTTACTAGGGTTTTAATTTTGAAGATTCCTCTTATCCTCAAGAAGTAATGAAACTTAAAACTTCCCATTAAGAAGGAAGCCTACATTAGGAATTTTAATCTCTACCTCTAAAGTGAATTCTTCTTTTGCATCAATGAGAGGCAACTGTACTTTGAAAGGCTGAGTCAAAGTTTTTCTTGATTGCTTGTAAGAGAACTCAATCTGAGTGGTAATATAAATATAGCTGAGAATTTAATGAAAAATAAAATTAATTAATAAAATAGATTAAAATGGATTAAATCGCGACAGTTGAAGTGTCTCATAATCGAATAATTATTACACCATTCGATTCAGCATAGAATTCTAAGAACTTTTCATCCTTGCAACTTTTGTGAGCGCTCTGTCAAGAGTTATAAGGGACACAAGTTATTCTGAGTTCGATATTGAAGAATTTGAAGAGGGGGCCCTTAACTCCCTTAGAGGTGCTGGGGGATTAATTAAAAGAAATCTTTTTTTTGAAAATATGAACAAACGCAATGGTGGGTATTCTCGACTTAACTTCCTGGTGAAAAATTAATTTCAGCAGGTCTTTAGTCACCTCCAATTGCTCTGCTTGATTTGTTTGCTAGTTTTAAAATTACTTTTTCAAGTTAGTTGGGGTAGAAGTAATTCAAGCACTGGAACTATATTAGCTCTAGGGGGTATGAAAAGCTGAAGATTTTGGGAGAAGTATAAATATTTTTAATATTATAAGCCCCTACTTTGATTGCTCGAGATATGGAAGGCTTCTCGAAGAGAACTTAAAGCCAACTATTCTTAACTTAAGGCGAAGGTGAGATGTGAGGATTATTTCCAAAAAAATAAATCAGGTTTTAACTAGCGAAGAAGTAGGAGATTATTTAGGGAAAATTAATGCTCTAACATAAATTCATTCTCTGATCTAAATATTCCTTTAGCAAGGCGCCAACAATAGGAAACTCATTCCATTGTCAGTGCCAAACTGAATTTGTCGAAATCTTTTTAGGGTTTTAATTCAAAGATGGAGCTTATTTTTTCTGTTTTGTTTTTTTTTTTTTAAAAAATTATAAAGTAGGAAGGGAAAATTTTCGGGGTTTATGAAATTTCCCTTGAGTTTTATTCGATTTTCCTTTATTGAATTTCTAATTGAATAATTTTAACTAAAATCTTATTTAATTTGTAAATAGAAGGATATGCTATCTAGAAATCTATTTTGCAGGGCACAGTGAGCTACTAGCCTGGCTAAATAGCTCTAGGTAATTCGAAACTTTGACCAAGATCAACAATCCATTAATAAAATTAAAAAGATTAAATTCTTAGGATTGAACTTTCAATAAGAAACTGCTTTGAATGGGGGTTGGCATTAGCCCGAAATTCTTGAGAGTGACTGAAGTTATCATCCCAATCTCCCCAGGCTCTAACACTTCATCGTCCTCATACATAACGAATGTGAAATCTTCAACATCTAGTTTGTAGTTGTATAAAAATAAACTGAAATTAAGTTCCCTACAATATCGAGGATAATAATTGTCCTAATATGATATCTCACCAGAGGGATGTTCAATTATGAACTCTAATTTACCGTCTAACCCATTTTTTCCTTTATGGAGAACTGCATACCATCTTTCCCTGGGATCCCACTAACCCCTTGGCCTCCACTTCCACCTAATCCACCATTGCCATTTTCACCTCACTCAAATAAGAGAGAGATATCTTAAGTTCTTTAAGCATTATAAATAATTGACTTCCCTCCCTAGCCACCCTTTACAAGAATTTTATCTAATAGCAAAAGCAAATCCATATCAGCTTCCTTCACTGTTATTTACACGAATCCTCCTCTACCTCCATCAGATCCTGAAGATCCCAACCCACCATCACCACCTTTTCCGCCCTATTCTCCGTCAGACCCAGACATCCCAAAATTCGGATTCTAACCATCATTCCCAGAAAAGCCATCAGCTCCATTCATAATCTAAATGCTTTGATGAATATTATTTGCAGAATATTATAGCATAGAATTTAATTAAAATCTGTGATTTATTAAAATAATAAATTTTTAGCTGTAAAATGATGGCAATTAAAATTGCAGATTCACCAACCGATCTGCTGTTTGTTCGATAGCTTATCAAAAATTAGCATTATTTTCTTCTTTAATCATCGCCTCAGCACATCTCACCAGGGGGATATGAAGCACGCACTCTTCAAATTCTTCAATATCGAACTCAGATGTTGCAAAGATATAAGATTCTTAGAATTTTATGATGAATCGAATGGTATAATTATTATTAAATTCTGAGACACATCAACAGTAACGATTATAATCTATTTTAATTTCTTTTTTAATTAATTTGATTTTCATTAAATTTTCAGCTATATTTAAATTGCCACCGTCTCCACCCCTTCCTCCATCTCCACCTCTTGCATCAATTTACAACAAAGAGGTTGATCCTAAGTCGTAAACTTGTGAGAAGGGCTTTTCACAGACCATCCCACTCACCAATATTTTCGTGCTGAGAGGTTCCACCCTCTAAACTCTTAGATAAGCTTACTTACCCTGCGTCACCTCCTCTTTCAGATTTTACGCCTGCATTAAACCCATCAGATCCAGGGTATTGTCCACACAAGCCGTCTTCTGCGTTCCGACCCTGAATACCTCTTAAATTTATGCTCGTCATCAAAATTTACATAAAATTATATGCATGAATGATGAAGTTAAGAAATACTATTTATCTTAAATGATAATTTCATTTATAGATTGTGATTTTAATTTATACCTTTTATATTTAAAAATTTGGTATATTTGTAAAATTCTAAATCTATTAATATTATTAACCCAAACGTTACTTCATTAAATAATCTTACTATTAATTTTTCATCCAAACTTAGATAATGGATATATTTATTAAAAAAATCATAAAATTAAGCAAAATAATTAAGCAGTATATGCATCTATGATAATAATAGAATTTGGCGTAATTTGATGATTTGACTCTTTATAAGAAATAGCTTGCTCTTCAAATAATTTATTTCAATGAGAAGTTTGAACTCTTTTAAATTTAAATAGCTTACTAGTCTTTTATGGCTTCATATTCGTATCTCTAGTTCTCTTTTGAGGTGCGTGTTACTCTCTTCTAGTATTTTGAGGACCTACTAATCTCTAATTTCTTCATTTCTGAGAGAGTGAATGTTATTGAAATTTTTCATAATCAGCTGCTCCCCATACTTGCTCATCAGATGAGTCTAACTCAAGTCTTAGGAGCTTAAAAAGTTCATGTACTTGGGCAGGTGAGGGTATAGACCCTTATTCCGAGTCACTTATTCTCTTAACCTCAACATCATCTCTTACAAATAAAAAAATATTAGTAAAGTAACAATGAGCAATATTTACAAATTCATTTAGTTAAGGTCTAACTTAATGAAACTAGATCATTTATGCTATTCCTTAAAAGAGATTTATAAAATTTTTTGAAGACATTTGAAGCAAAAATAGCGATATCTTTTGAACTAAAAAGCAGCAATTTTTTATTAAATAAGTGTAGTCTCTTCGTGAATAACTTTTTAGTTTGGTCTCAAATACTTAAACAGGATTCTTTTCTTGGAGCTGAGATCTTTAACGATTCGAGACTTGTTACTCCAGAATTTAATCTGAGATTTTACTCTGCATTGATTTTGGAGGCACTTTAAAATTTTCAAAAGCAGTTAGTCTAAACTGTGTGATCTCTTTATTTGTCCTTCTGACTACTCAATCTCCATTTGAGGATCTAGTACCTCCTTTAAATCTTCTATTTACTCACTTCGCAAAATCTATGAATGAAACTCTTTTTCTCAAATTATCAATGAATGTATAATAAGGGAAAATAATTAAATTTATCTTTTTCTTCTTCCTCAACAAAAGGAACAAGCGGTGGTTAATTAAGTGAATTTCTCCTATGTTGAGTCTCATTTTAATTAAAGCACTCTTCTAAAGAGGAAAGGAAGGAGTTAAAGTTTCTGTTAAAAATAAGTATAAATAGCAGAAAACCTATTGCAAAATAAATTTTCTCAGGTCTATGAATCGAGGGTCCTATTTATTGGAACAGATCTCGTATAGCTCCCTGCATAAACTAAAAATCAGGCTTTCTTCAAGTGCTTTCAGAAGCCAACTAAATAGATTTAAATCTTAGAAAAAAATCTTGAATAAGCTTATGATTTTATCCTCTTAATCTTGAGATGTCATTCTGAGATACAATTCAGTCCTCTTCTTAATTTCCATTGTATTGAATATCAGGAAATATAGATCGAAATTCTCACTGCCAAGTTGTGGATGCTCGCAAAACCGTAGATTGTCTCCGCATTTATTGGGAATCCGGAAAATCCCACCTAAAATCGAAGAAGCAGGAGTTTGCATATCTCCCAATACTCCTCCGATATAAGAGTGCTCTAAGCTATGAGAGTTAAGCTCCTTCACGAAGTTCCAAAGACTCTAGGTTGCCTAGGCTTATCTCTAATTCTTAGGACCAGAGAGAGGATTAAATTTCAGATTTCCCCATTTTAATAACCAAATTTATTAATGAATGGAATGGAAAATATAGAGCAGAATCGCAATTGATCTAGATTATCTTAAGGCGATCTCAGCCCCTTTAAGTTCATGTTTAAGTAACGATTTGAAGTTGGGGAAATGAGGCTGCTAATTCAAGATTCTGGTATAATCTTCTTCTTTCATTTGATAGAGCCAGAAGTTGATAGAGTGAAATATTTTTCCGACGATTATAAACCGCCCCTTATATTCCTAAATTGCTCTTAAAAGTTGGTTCTTGTCGAGGAAAGCATGTGTAAAAGACTCCTACTCAAGGTCTCCTAGCGTTTGGAATTTTAAGACTTAGTTTACTATGACGATGGTCTTATCACTGTAATCACTCGCTAAAAAGCTCTCTTCTCGGGCATCTCTGTTTTTGAAAAGGTCCAAATCTTAAAAAAATAAAGGAAAGATACTTTAAATTCACCCTCCAAACTGATATCGTAAAAGTTTGGATTTAAGATTATTGATTTGCACACTCGTTTGATATAATCTACCTTCTTTTTTTTTAAATAAGAAAAACCAAAAAGCAAAGTTTCTCTCTTTTTGAGTAGTTTCTTCATTAATTACAAAGAGGATATCGAGTCGGCAGAAGCCTGGTATTTAAGTCTGATATGGATATCTTAGGTGTAACTTTCCGTCCTAAGTTCTTCAGCCTGGGTACTGTAGCCTTAGTATGTAGCATACACTTAAATTTGATGTTTTGTGAATGGCTTGCAATCAAATAGTGTTAGATCAGCCTCTATTTTCTAAGTACTTTTTTCCGGAAGAAGTTGAATTTGCATCTCGAAGGGCCTCTCCAAATTTATTTATAAAATTATATTTAGTGTTATCTTATAAATAATTTCGATTCTCCAAAGTTTGTCCTCGGATTGAATCATTTATATACAATTTCTGGCCAGAGAGTCTAGCATTTTATCTACAAATTTAATAATAGAGCATTAGGTATTAATTTGAATTATCCAGCTGCAGAAAACACAAGTTGAATCCTTCTTCCCTTTTCTCCAAACTCCCTATTGGAGAGATTCACCAAATTAATTTAGACTTTCGTTCGCATTTAAGAATACTGATTCCTCAAGCATTTGAAACTCGTTATATTGACTCTTAAAGGATAATTAAAATTTAAAATTAGTGTATGACTGGAGGTGACATTTTTATTTAAGGCAGATTCTGATTAGTTAGGTAGGTTTCGCTAAAGACTTTCTAATTTTAAAACTGGCTGGAGGGTGATAACTTTATTCTGTCCTTCCTAAAAATATGAAATAAAATAAAATTTATTTCTAATACCATTCCTTAATGAACTTAAGCAATCACTTATTCTTTCTTGCTTTAAGATTCTTCATTTTCAAGGAGAGGTAACTCTCTGATTTTAAACATGACTTGAGTTTCTACAGTGATGCCTCTCCAGGAAGAATGGCTTTAGGTATTTGAGATGAGCAGAGTTACTAGGTTCCTTGAATTTTCAATTATATTTAGTGTTATATTGCTGTCGTATGGGGAGGGCATCTCTCCTATATTTTCAATCAGGACTGTATCATTCATTTGGAAAAAACCCTCAAATAAAAGAAGACTGTGTGAATCAATCCAGTTTCACCAGGCTTATATTAAAAAAGGAAAACACTTAGCAATTTTTCAAAGCTCGACGACGCCATCTTCGTCCAAGAAAGCATACCAGAATTTTTTTATCACAAGTTGGAAAGGGTTTTTCATATCCGATCGATTCACCCATCCAATCTCTCCACATAGTAGATTAACCTATCCGACCTAGCCATCTCGGCCGTTCTGGAAGATTGGCGTCTCCAGGTCTTCCATCACGCCCATTGATAAATTTAAGTTATATTTGTAAAATCTGCTTGGAAGACCACTGGAAAGTCCTTTACCTGCTTTCCCATTTATAACTTTGATACCTCCCTATCCCCCTTGCACTTATATAGTCAAATTGTTTAAACATATATATGTGTTTGTACTTGGATTAAGGTCAAAGAGCTAAAGTAAGTCCATCTCAGTTTCTTTGACTGTTATTCGGACGAGACCGCCTCGACCCCCGTCTCCACCTGAGCACCCGTTCCCTCCATTCAATTAATAATTAAAGCAGAATAATAAAAATAGGAAAGGTTTTTGTTATCACCTCCAAAACATCCACCGTGGCCAGATTCCTATGGCCTTCCTTTCTAGCCATTTCCACCGTTGCCGCCCTACCCACCATCTCCGCCATTTGCATTTATTCTGATAACATTCCCAACCTCACCAATAAAGGCAAAGGCTTCTAGAAAAGGATTAAAATTTGCATATCCACTTATCTTCTTGTTCATTAATCATTCCAAGTTATATATCAAGATGATGATAAAGAAAACATGTGAAGCTGTATTTTAAAGGACGACCTCAAACATATCCACTTATTATTACAAAGTTCTGTTCCGAGGACTCTCTCTCTAATCTTAGAATTATTTCTCCTCCATCTTAGCCATCATGAGCTGGTTTAGCATGCAACCCATATTCCCCGTAATTTTGTCCATCTTTGCCTGAAACTCCATTCAAAAGTTTAGAATAAAAATAGTAATTCTAGCCGTTTAAGCCAGAAGCATTTATGAAAAAGTCAGTTCGAGTAGGAGAGACTACCATTAATTTTATCATTTTATGATCAAGAATATAATACTCGTAGACTGTTTTTGAAAAACAAAAAATAAAATTAGAAAAAGCAATTATATTAAGAAAATTAATTAATTTATTAATGGATAAGTTTATTGATTGATTAATTGATTGTTTACAGTTTAAGTTTAATAAATGATATTTTTTGAAATTTAGAATCATAAAATGGAATTAATCTTTTGGAGAAGTTTGTTAATTCACGCAATATTTTTATACTTTAGAAAAGATAGACCCTGTATTGTTAATTGATTTAAAATTAATCCCCAAATAAAGAGTAGATGCCTTAAAATTATGGCTAGATTAGATTCGAAAATTATAATTGAAAAATTAGAAGCACCCTTGCTGGAAAGCAACTCGTTCAGAACGCCCAGAGACAGTTCGCGTAAGTTTCGTTGATTTCTTAAGTGCATGTTAGTGTTATTGGTATCGATTTGGGAACCACCAACTCTTGCGTAGCAATCATGGAAGGAAACAACCCCAAGGTCATCTCATTCATTTAAATTAGTCTCGCTTTCGCTATTCTACTAATGCAAGAACTTTCCATATTTCCATTCATGAACTCACCCCAACTCAAGTGGCATAAATGTAATCGATTGTAATCGTCGCCTTCTCTGAAGATGGTCAACGCCTTGTGAGTATTATAATGAAAGCGGCAGTCACTAACCCCGAGCACACCGTGTTCGCCTCAAAGAGACTGATTGGAAGAAGATTCGATGATCCCAACACTCAGAAGGACTTGAAGCACCTCCCCTATAAAGTAGTGAGAGCAGGAAATGGCGATGCTTGGATTGAGGCCCGTGGACAGCACTACTCACCCTCCCAGATTGGAGCCTTCGTTCTCATGAAGATGAAGGAGACTGGTGAAGCCTATCTTGGCAAGCCAATCAAGGAGGCCGTCGTTACCGTCCCAGCTTACTTCAACGACTCCCAGCGTCAGGCAACCAAGGATGCCGGAAAGATTGCTAACCTTGAGGTCAAGAGAATCATTAACGAGCCAACCGCAGCCGCACTCGCCTTCGGTCTTGACAAGACTGACGGAAAGGTTATTGCAGTTTACGATTTGGGTGGTGGTACTTTCGATATCTCCCTCCTCGAAATCTCAGGAGGAGTGTTCGAAGTCAAGGCCACCAATGGAGATACTTCCCTAGGAGGAGAGGACTTCGATTTGGCCATCCAGAGTTACCATTTCGCATCTTTAATTACTCTAAGGACAAGCTCGCTCTCCAGAGAGTTAGAGAAGCCGCTGAGAAGGCAAAGATTGAACTTTCATCCACTGCTCAGACTGATATCAACCTTCCTTATCTCTCAGCTGATCAAACTGGACCCAAGCATTTGCAAGTGACCATCACTCGCGCAAAGCTCGAGTCACTCGTTGAGTCTCTCGTTAGCAGAACTCTCAAGCCTCTTGAGAACTGCCTTAAGGACTCTGGCCTAACCAAGGACAAGATTGACGAGGTGCTTCTCGTCGGAGGTATGACCAGAATGCCCAAGGTTCAAGAGACCGTCAAGGCTTTCTTCGGAAAGTCCCCCAACAAGGGAGTCTCTAGTATATTGCTGCTATTCAAGGAGCAGTCCTCACTGGTGAGGTCAAGGATATCCTTCTACTGCATAATCTTAGTTTGTTATTGCCAGTAGAGGTTTATGACCAAGCTTATCATGAGAAACACTACCATTCCCACCAAGAAGTCGCAATGAATAATTGTATCAACTGCTGCTGATAACCAAACCAAGGTCTCCATCAAGGTCTTCCAAGGAGAGAGAGAAATGGCAGCTGACAACAAGATCCTAGGAGAGTTCGAGCTTGGAGGTATCCCCATGGCCCCAAGAGGTCACCCCCAGATCGAATAAAGTGATATACCTCTCTTCTTCTTACTTACTATAATCCTCAACGTGAGTGCTAAGGATAAGTCAACTGGCAAGGCCCAATCAATCACCATTAGATCAAGCGGTGGTCTGTCCGACAACGACATCGACCGCATGGTGAAGGAGGCTGAGGCTGCAAGAGAGGCTGACAAGCAGAAGAGAGAAGTCATTGACTTTACAATTAGGCTGACACCATGATCTACAACACAGACAAGCAACTCCAAGAGCACGTCAGCTAAGAAATGATGGTTCATAACTCTCATCGACATTAAATCTTAGTCTTACTTAATTCAGCGAGGCTCTTACCACTGACAACGCAGAAAAGATTAGAGAAGCACTTTAAACTGTTTCATTAACCCCAAATAGTCTGTATATTTTGAGCACTCGAGAGACTTAAGACTAACTCTATGGAAATCGGAAAAGCCATCTACTCTCAGTAGAACAACTCAACCGACAACCAACAGCAGGCTCAAGAGGAGGGACAACAGCAACAGACTGAGGAGAACAAGGAGAACAAGCAGTGAGCGTGAGAATAAGAATAATGATCTAATTAAGAAGACATATCTAACTCGTTTGCAGCCACATCCATCCCAATGCCTCCGAATGATTAGTAAATAGTCAAAACCCAATTACACTTAAAATGGAAACTCATTTTGCATAAGTTCATTTTTAAATAAAGCAGTTTGGTTTTGAGTGTATATTTTATTTCCACACAATAAAATAATATTAATGTTTCATCGTCTTCCCCTAGATTTCTAGAAATATCTTAAGAACAATAACATCGTCTAAAATTAGGTAAATTATAAATCGTATGAACTAATTACTAATTAAATTTTCGCTTTCTCCTTCTTTACAAATTGATTGAATTCACTTGCTATTGATTTGCTTTAAAACGTACTTCTCTCTACCGTTCTGATCGATTTCACGAATGTAGGAGGGCTCGCTCATGTTGCGTCCTGAGTTATCGAACAAGAAGAAGAAGTCTCGTAGCCTATAAACTTATCCCTTAGCGCTTTAATAGAGCACCATCCTGTCCTTGTGAATTGAAGTGTAGGCATTCATTAAGAATAGGATGTCACCTGGCCGTACCTTTTCTCCAATTTCTCCAAACAAGTTGCAGTTTATCTTGCCAGTTTAGTCTGCTACCAAACCTTTAGATAAATTTCATAAGATAAATTGCGCAAACTTACACTAATGGAGCACCTCCTTGCTTTTGAGTTCCTTTGGGACATCTTTAGTCAGGATTATCACTTTAAGATCTAAGTTTTTCATTTGAGGCTTAAGTTCTGAGATCTTGTGAGGTGGTTCTCTTTCCTCTAGCTCTCTCAGAGAGAACTTGGAAGTCTGGTCTTCAATATCTTATTATAGCTGAGCTGATGTCTGCATCTTCCAAAAGCTTTATAGAATCTGTTTCTATAGTTTGCTCTTTGCCAGATAATTTATTTAAGTTATTGAGTTTAAATTTTTGCAAATATATTTCCATTTCTTAGTTAATATTTCTTCTGTGAGGAGGAGACAGAATTTATAGGATTAAGATATTATAAAAATAGAAAGTGGATTCCATTTTTCTTGCAATATTTTGATAAATCAAGTGATTTATCATTTCAAGATTATTAATTGTAATAGATTATGACTTATTATTTTAGAATAAGATTTTCATAATTCAATCTCTCTCTATATATATGAGGCAATTAATTTTTTCTTTATATAAAATGTGTTATAATTGGATAAATTCTGTGATTCTGATGGTTACTCTCCAAATTAATCCATAAGTTTAAACTTTAATATCACTTTACAAGCATTCATCAAATTTGTCCCACAGCTTAAACACCATTTATTCCTTACTATAAATAGTGGACTGCTCTTCTTCTTCTTCTTAAATATTATCTTAGACTGATCTATACTAGCTATCATGCTTGCTTATTATTGTTGTTTATTCAATGGGTCTTGGCCTCTCATGCAAATTAGGTGGAGGGGTCTTTGATAAGAGCTTAGTGGAGGGTGTACTACACGCATGCTTTGCAAATATCAAAGTCACATGCCTCATCAGGGCAGCGCCATCCCTCTATTCCTGCTGTCTGATAGAAGTCTGTGATGCCACCATAGCATCCCTTAGGGAATATTTCAATTCCATTCAGCATTTAAACTACACTTAAAATTCTCTAAGCTTATAATTATGATTGCAAGCCCATTCATTATCATTGATATTCTCCATCTTGTGGAGAGTATGCTCATGCAGGGTAATCTTAGTCTGCTCGGGCACTTCTATCTTCTAGTAATCAGATATCAAAGCATTAGCTTCCAACACCTCAGGCACTAACTCATCTAGCTTCTCTTAGTGGTATGCTTTTGCGTGGGCAGGTGCTAGTCTTGAAGGTCGCTTGGTTGTCCATTCTGCAGACTCACTCTCTGACTAGGCTTTGTTTGCACAGCACACTCCTCCCATAACTCAATTTAATTTATTTCTACAATTCATTCCCCACACTTCACAAGAATCAACATACAAAAAATGTGAGTGTTATATATTTGAGAGCCTCGCTGAGTGAGTTGATATCTCCTCTAACTTGGTCCTTAACGGAGTCGGGAATTCTGCTAGCGTGCTCAAATAGATACTTAAAAATAAAATGGCAAAAACTATTAGCCTCATTCTTCAAGTCAATAATAGAAAAGCTTCTCTGGCAGAATCATCCTCCTAAAAAGAAAAATGAAAATCAGAGATAATCTTATAGAATAAGTTTTCATGTTGAGGATACCGTTGGCATCAATATCGAAAGAAACTTCGATCTGGGGTTATAAGTTTTAAAATGAGCAGTTGAGAAAACTTGCGACTTCTTAAACTTTTAAAAGCTTGGTCATGACACCTCCGAGGGTCTCGAGACCGAGGGAAAGGGGTGTAACGTCCAAAAGAAGGATATCCTAAATTGAAAGGAAATAGCAGCACCGATGGCAACAGCCTCATCAGGGTTGACTCCCTTATAAATTTTATGAAGTGATGCTTGTCCTTAGTGATATCCATATTGTGTGCCTTCTTGAATTCTCCAATAAGGTAACTCTAGATACTTCAATAGTCTTGTTAATATATACTCCAATTCATATAGACTTAATCTATAAGAGCTTTAGGATAAATTCAAGCGTCGCCATTTCACAAACAAATCCGAAGAGATAAGTAATGACTGCCTGACGTTTAGCAGGTACTCCGACAAGGCGTAAATCGACGATAGAGGGAGTAGTTCTCTGACCTAAATAGATGGGGTGAACTTTATATTCTTGCATACCTTCAGCATTTTCGATGACCTTACAAATTTATAATATCTATCCTTGAATTGGAAGAAACGAATATAGAATAGCACTAGCAAGGGTGGCTTGTTTGTTAAGGACTGACTTCAACATGTGATTGTAAATTAAATGTAAGGCGTGTATTAATAAATAATAATTAACGAATTTGTGGCTTTGTTTATTTCTAAGGACTCCCTCTTATCCTTAATTCTAGAGAATACTCCCAATACTAATTCCTAATATTAAAAACATAAGCATGAATAGCACTTCTAAATTTTAAATTAAATAGAATCTCTAATCACATCTCATCAGACTTAGAGAATTTTGAGGAGATTTGTGCTTCCTTCAAGGCCCTCATTAATTCCAGTTGTGATCACTATATAGTCCCCTTTCTTGATTAAGCCTCTCTTCGTGGCTTCTAATTTGACTTTATCCAAGAGACTATCTGCTCCGATGAGAGAGCCGACCAGTAAAGAATAGATGCCTTTGCTGATCAAGCACTACTTGGCTGATTTATCACTTGCTGAGACTGCCAATATAGGACACTAAGGTCTGTACTTGGAAACTGTTATAGCGGAGGAGCCTGAGTTAGTAAACACGATGATCAACTTTGCAGATATCTCATAAGCTGCTTTCACTGCGCAATTACTGATTGCCTCGCCAATAGAGAGTGAAAGATTTGAGTCAAATATCATGCTAAAACATTAACAATAGAAGAAGAGATTACTTTTAAAGATCGCTGTAGTTTTTCTCGTAGTCGATGTGTCTCTCCGCTTCATAGCAAATCATCGACATAGTTTGGCAAGCCTCTCTGTAAAACATGCCAGTTTAAGTTTCTGAGGAGAGCAAGCAACAGTCAACTCCGTCATACACAGCGTTTGAAATATCTGAAACTTCAGCTCTTGTAGGTCTAAGTCTAGTTACCATAGATTCCATAATTTGGGTTGAGAGAATCACAGGTTTGCCTGCTAAGTTACACTGTTTGATCATATATTTCTAAACGAAAGCCACATCTTCTAATTTCAAATCCAAACCCAGATAACCACGAGCGATAATTATTCCATCAGCTGCTTCTAAAATTTCACAGAAGTTTTCCAAGGCTTTTCTATTCTGAATCTTTGCTATGACTTTGATGTGTCTTCCTTTTATACAGAGGAGGTCTTTTACTTCAATTATATCCTATTTGCATTCGACATAGGAAACAGAGATGAAATATTTTCAAAATTAATGAAGTCTACTTTAAGCTTAATCGCAGAATATATATCTCTGATGTCTTTCTAAGTAACGACAGAGAGATCGAACTCGTTTTTGTGATCAAAGTCTGGAAAATAAAGTGGCTTGTGAGGTTTAATCTCGCAATCAAACTCCACTTTACAGATGATTACTTTCTTATCCTTCTTGATAATTCTCTTCTTTCTATTCTTAAGAGAGAGCTAACTTCCTCTTTTTACTAAACCACTACCTGCGCCTTAAGTGGAGTCCTCTTAGTTTTGCATATTTATTGCAGACCCAACACTTCTCATCCCACCAGTAGGTTAAAGTCCTCTAGGAGGTTTCAATCCTCCCCTTTGAGAGGGTATACCCCTTCTTATGAGATTAACATCAGGCTTCGCAACTCCTAAATGAGGTTAGACTTAATGAGATACGCCTTCCAATTAATCCAATTTAGTTTCTTCTTAGTTCTGTCCTTGGAAATCGAGAGCTACTTTATCCTAAGACACGTTTTTCTTCTCCTCTTAGATCACTGAGAGTTCAGGGAAGTTTCCTGTTCTTCTAATTTCTGTTGTTAGAGTGTTGCTCTATATAAAATCCTTGTAAAGAAACATGAAATTCTACCTTTAAGAATGTTTAAGGCTGATTTGACTACTCAGGAAGTGATTCATTAATCTCTCTTTGCAATGCCTTTGCCTCTTCAAGATATGCTAATTATGAGGACGATGCCATAGTATGGTGGTGAACCTATCCACCCTCCTTATCGTTCTTATCTTGAATAACTTGTCCTTCTTCAAACTTTTGCGACTGACTGATGAGGCCCTTATTATTGATGTATCTTTTTTGCTTCAGAGCTGCTTAAAACTATTCCTTCTCAAGTCTAGAATTCTCAGCATAGTTTTACTAGTAGGCGTCATCAAATCTCACCTTAAATTTCCTCTTGTTTGGGTCAAGCTACTTCTCCTCTTCAACTGTTTCAAGATGAAATAATTTTGACCTATTTATTGAGAGAGATATGTGCCCAGTTAGTTGCTCTGCAGATTTTCTCTTACTGGAGATGTATTGCTCAGGTCTTGGTCCTTTACTGAGTTGTCAAGTTGAATTTGATCCACCTCTGAGTCGTTATCAATAGTATCAGCTCTGCTTCTTGACATGAAAGTCCTGACTGTGTTGTTGTGATTGGCAAAAGGAGAGTTAGATTATTAGACGCCTGCGATAGGTGGTTGCAAGCTTGGAGATAGAGATGGCTGATCAGGAGGGGCGAACTTACGGGAAAAGTCTGGATGTCTTATCTTCTGACCTTGGAAACTAAGAGAGGACTTATTCACCCTGAATTGGTTCGTGTTGGTGTTCATCTATGACAGAATTAGATAGTGTGATGAAATATACCTCTACTCCTTCTAGCTGCTTACTGACTAGGAAGTGAGACTAATCTTCGAAGTCTACAACCTTCATGCACACTGCGCCAAAGTCTGCAATTATATGATCTCCCACTTTTATTTTCTTCGCTAGGTCTTTGTAATCAACAGTCGCAAAACTTTCATCTCCAGCTATCTTCCTCTTAAACTGAACTCCAAAAGTCTTAAAAAAGTAATGAAATGTATGTGTTTGCATAGAATCCTGTATTCTTGGCCGCCTTTTAATAAAGCCTGTATTTGAATGAGTTTGGCATTTCGCTTACAGATTTGTTTCTGAATTCACAAGTTTTAATAACTGGACAAATAAAGTTAACAAATATAATTTAGACCTTGCAAGTCGATCATAATTCCAACTTTGGTTTTGGTTATCTTTTCTGCACTTCTGATCCATTAAACCAACTCCTTCATGTCCTTGTTCTGCTGGATACTCATATTAATTCTGAAGATCTGGCATCCCTCCTTAATCAGCTTACAGATTGCTTCCTAAGAAGAAAAAGATTGAGTGTACTTTGTAATTAATTGTGAGAATATAAAAATGAAAATTGCAAGAAGAAGAGAACTTACCAGATTTCTAGTGTATTTTCCAAGGGTGCAAATAATTTTGGTCTTCCTGAAGAGTATGTCCTCCCTTGTTTTATCACCTCCCAATTCATTCAGCTGCTAGTAGTGCTAGTCAACTTTCTTAAAGTACATCTTGAAAGTATCCATCTGCTGAGTCTTTGGCTTTGAAAACCAGTCTATGTTGGAAATGTTGCGACTCTGTGACTATCGTGGCTGCCTGGCCTCGCTGTTTTCAAACATGCCTGAGAAACTTATCTTTCGAGTAAGGGGATCCTCCATTTTACAAGTTTAAGATCTTGATTATATAATCTTTCTGATCACATTAAAGTTTAAGCAGAAAATAGAATACACATCGTTTTGTAAAATTTTGGTATTTAGAAAGAGTATTCTTTAAATTAGAATAATATAATCTTCAGGTTTTGTAAACCATCATCGTTTCCATCTAAATTTCAGTTCTCTTACTATAGGCAATGGAAGATCAGTATTGCTAAAACAATTGTGAAGAATAATTGATGACATTTATTTTCTATAAATTTATTTTATTTTGGAATACAGTTACTCATTCGATTCAAACGCCGCCCAAACTGCTTAAAATGTAGGGTATGACTAAAGTGGTATGCAAGCCTATCTTAACCAGGTTCAAAGCGCAGGCTAGAATTTAAACTCGCTATAAGCCTATTCTCTCCAAGGTATGAATCAAAATCAGTATAGTGAAAGTGGGCATATAAATTCTACAGCTTTTGACTTTGACTATTCATCTAAGGCTCTTGACAGTACAAGCTTATAACATTTTCATAATCAAAGCCTGAATTAACCTTTTCAGAGTTCAGTAGCTAATAATGCAACTGGGGTTGCCAATTCTTTTTCTAACCCAGCAAATCAGATAAATACAAGCAACTTAACTATAGGGAACTCAATATTGCACAAAAAGAAGTTTATCATTAATTTTAAATTATACCTTGAAATAAAATGATTGAATTTATTAATGCCCAAAAATTAATAATTATAAAACAAATAATAATTTAAATTTATTAAAAGTAATTGATGCATATTATTTGAATTACATTTTCCCAATATTCAAAGATCAGTTGCCTTCTAAGTTTAACGCAGCTGCTTTATCCACTCCTAATCTAAAAATGATATAACCAATTCCAGATCTGCAGCAACAATCTTCAAATGGTTTGGTGGGGGAGCTTAATCCTTCAGCATTAACTCTGACAGAAAAACAAAAGCGCAAACTCAGATAGTAAAGATTCAAAGCAGAGTAGTAACATCATCTAGGTTAGAAAGGAGGAGATGGCAGTTCTTCAAAAAATACTATGAGCTTGGAGAAATCAAAGTGTGAAGAACTTTTAAAGAAGAGAGGATTTATGACCACCTTGGATGTACTCAAAACAGAGGATGAGGAACTTCAAAAGAGACTTGAGAGGGCTAGAAAATATGGGATTTAGGATAAGATGCTTGAGAAAATAAAAAGAGAGGAGAGAGCTTTGAAGTTTGGGACTGGAAAGTTCAAGGATAATAATTTAAAGGATAAGAAAGCAGGGAGCTCAAACTTTAAGAAAAGTATTGCATAGATTGAGAAATCTGTTGATGAGGAGGAAATAAGAGCGAAACGTATATAGAGATTTGGAGTTGTGAAGAGTGACAAAGAGATGGAGAAAGATGCAAAGAACTTGAGAAAAGAGAGATTTAAAGACCATCTTCCAAACAAGAATAAAGATAGTCAGGAAGGAAAAAGCAAATATAATTCAATAAGAGTGGTCAAAAGAGTTAAAGCATGAGACTATATTTAAAAATAACTTTGATTAACTTTCCTTCCATTCGATCTTTGATGTTTTATAGTGTTCTGATCTCTATTTGTTAATGTGCGAATTATTGTATAAAATCAGACTTTTCTCTTCGTATTTTTCTTACTTGAACTAATTTACGAAACAATCCATTGAAACCCCTCTTACAATCCAGTTTAAGTCAGAGCCACTGCAAAGTTGTATTCTTATCTTTCCTCTTTTATCATAATCACCTTATAAAGCTAGCTATTCCCTTAGTTCACTATAACCAAGAGCGGTTTAAATGTCTTGCTTATTTGCGAGGATCAGCAATGGAACTGCATACTGTACCTATCCTTAAATATCTCCAAGTATTTAATGCAACTCGTCTCTTACTTCATTCATTCTTTATCTATCAGAGGAGTCTATTACAGCAATAAAAGCAATAGAATAAAATGTCAATTACGAAAATGACTCCATTCACACTCTCAAAGTAATGTTTCCACACTGAGCGCATCCTTTCTTAACCCGAGAGGTCCCACACTTTTAGTCTCAAATTTTTCATCCTCAATTCTTTCAAATTAAACCCTATGGTAGGAACGGTCTCTGGCAGATTCTCACCACCTTCTTTTTATTGTACTTTCTCTGCGTTAGGATTATCATTTTCAGACAGTTTATAAAGAATAGTAGTTTTCCCTGCTGAGTCCAACCCAATCATCAAAAGCTTAAAGTAAAAACTGAAACAGTACAAGAAATATTATATAAGAATTTGCTTAAAGTTTGTGTCAGATTTAGAATGAAATATATCCACTAGTGAGTTTATCATCCCTCCCATGTTATTATTTTCAGTTTTTAAAATTGAAATTTGTTTCCCTAATAAATTTTCAGATTCTTTATCATCATTACAAGTACAATCATCATAACATATCTACACAGGTGAGATATCACTAAAATCCAAGAATTAGGACTAAATATTTAAATCCATTGGTGGATGCGTGTACTTAAGTCCTCAAAATAGGACTTTTTATAATTAATTTCTAAAAATATTAGGTTTCTTAGTGAGCCACGCTTATTAAAATAGTAGTAGTACAACTCAACAAAAAAGTCATCATCATCTTTCTTAGTCTAAACTATACCCGTTACCTCTATCTATCTTTCATCATCCTCTTACCTAATTACAGTTTTCCCATTTGACTTAGTAGAAAATAGTATGCTGATGATTAATAACATGTTCAACCCCCAATAGACTTTGGCCACCCCCCAAAGTTAATAGTAGTTTTCTCCCATTGTGATGGGAACTAGCCAAATGGTCGGCTATCAAGGAACCCAAACGGGCAATCCTTAGAGCAGCAGCATTTAGTAGCTCTAACTTTCTTCCTCTTTTGGAGGTCAAACCCAGAGCTAGAGTGCAAGTTAGTTGATGGCAAATGCCCTTCAAAATTTCTAGAAGGCTTAAAGCTAATAATAAAATTCCAACCAGCAGCCATAAGTGGCAGCCATTTATAATAATTTGCCACAATAATAAACCAACACTTCATAAAACCAATATAATTAATAATAATTCTCATTCCCATAAAATAATGCCACTACAAATAATCAGCAAATGCAGCAGATAGCTGGTTATTTGCCAAACAACTAAGGAACAGTCACTCAACTGTAGTAGCTTTCAAATGTTCTAATGTAAAATTAATTAAAGCAGCAGTAGCAATCCTAACAGCTCTCTTATCAAAATTAAACTTCTTATTCATAGACTGCTGCTCCTTAAAATTATCAGGCCCCTTCTTAGATTCCCACTCAGAGTTAGATATAGCCTCAGAGCAGCCAAGCAAATATGATGAGCTATGGAAATCAGTAGAATCCTCAAGCTGCCTATCTGAACAACAACAGCCAGAGTCAACAGAATTCAGTTCAGCAGCCAGGATAAACAGCTTCACAGATTACTGCCTCTACTTCTCAGCAATTTGTGAATTCTCAAAGTCAACTTGCACTCAACTTGCTGAATCAACTCTAATCAGTCTAACAACAGCAGAACAAGCAACAGTCTGCTTACAACACTCAGTCTAATTCAAATGCTGCTAACCAGCCACAGGCTGTGTAGTCCTAAAGTTAGCCCTCTAGCGTTCTCCAGCTGCTGAATCTATCCACTCTAGCTAGCTCTATCTCTGGTCAAAATTAGTAGTCTTCCAAACCTCCTGCCACTAACTTCTCACAAAATCAGTAAAGCACTCAGAGTCAGTAACTTATTTAAGTGCAGCAAAGACCTATAAAGACTCCCAGTCCTACTTAAAACTAGAATCCTGCCATCAACTAACAGAATAAAAGGGAACAGAAGTATGACTAGAAACAAACAAGTAACAGTCATCATGACTAGAAGGGCCATCAACATAGCACTTTCTAGTCAAACTCTAAGTTTACCAAATAAGGTCAAAGCTACAATCCCTCACCAAATGCTAAACCCAGCCAAGCTCATTACAATAAATCATTTGTCGGCACTAAGCGCACGAGTCCTTATAATTCATCCTCTGAGGAAAGAAAAAATGGCACTTAAAAGAGACAAAAGACCCAGGAATAAATCATGAAGGAAAAGGAGGCTTAAAATGTAAGGCTGTAAACTATGAACTGCACTAAAATAACTTCAGATGTTTCAAGATCTAAAATTTACATTCCTCAAGTTCCTAAATTCAACTGGAGTACTCAAAATTCACTTCCAGCAGGAGATAAACTTCCAAGCACATCTGCGGGAAGCTTAAACT